>JAHZND010000404.1:0-39895 GCA_027744115.1 Acrocyrtus sp. NNG-2020
GTTGCAACATCCGCACATGTATACTTTTTTTGCGTATCTTCCCATTTACAATTTATATCAGCGCACTAACTATAATAATTCCTCAGAACCATAAGGTTCCAGAAGCGCCGAGTTAAGTGCATGACTTCATCGTACCGTGAAATGGCAAAAAGAATTCCTACAGGCAGTGTGCATTACTTTCATGATGGCATACTTTTTTGTGTTAAACCGGGTAAAGTAAATAATGAAACAATGTGATCTCTCCATTTACTTCCTTGCTCAGTCAGCCAGCAGTCAACATATTAGTATTAATAATAGTACATTTATACACACTGTCCAAAGCTTGCAACTACGTCCTGCACTTAAAACGCATTTTTAAAAGTTGTACGTGTCAGCAGCACACTCTGAGAAATTGCAGGGTTTAGAGTATCCGTTGTGCGAAACCATACGAAATTAATTACATGATATAACATCTCACAATAATTTCCTTTTAATAACCGAATGCCACCCGTTCGACTTTGATTTATTGAGTATTATATTTTAAAACGCCGATTTATTTCATGTAAACACCGCTCTTTTGCCAGTTTCTTAACACCACCACAACCAGCAGCAGTAATCGTTTTTTGCAATCTGTAATATATGGCCAATTCGGACCCACCCTTTAAACAGTTCTCCCTTTTTAGTCACACTAAACTTGACTAAACCGTAAAAAATGATTATAAAAAGGTGAGGTGAAAATAAGTTTGCTGAAGCAAGGAAGCGAGGCTTCTTCACTGGAAGGGGTAGAGATAGGGCCATGCACACTACTAAATACATGGTTTGGCATACAGGTAACGACCATTAACAATCACATTACGTAATCAGCTCACAGTCGCCAGGAAAAGTAAAGGAAAAAGATAGAAGTAGCATGTAGCATACCAACGGAGGGCGTTTTCCTCAAGTTCCCAGGAGTGAAACCACTACTGCTCCCCACTGCTAAAACAGGTGGAGTACTTTTGATGACAAAACGGCTGTTGTTTTTATTGGTGGCATAGCCGCCACCCCCAACAGTCACAGTTTCACTTACAGACATTACCGAAGATACTGCCCTAGTGGAAGAAGTTCTACTCATGGAAAAAGTGGCGTTGCTGTTACCGCTTCCATTTGAAAATGGAGCGGTATTAACACTGCTAAGACTCCGTTGAGCATCCGGCATCATCTTCCCTTTGCAGCCCGTTTCCCTCAACGCGTTCAGCATGAGAGAACTTTTTCTCTATTGCAGAACTTTACGATGGCTAAACGCAACTCTTGAAATTGGGGATTAATTATGTGAGCATTGTCGGCCAAAATAAAACTTTTATCATAAATTTGGCACTTTCATTTCACCGTCCGCCCTTCGTTTGAAATCGTAGAAGATGGGCCGAAGCCGTGAATAATCTATTTTGCTTCACCCGTTATGGTTCGTTCGTTCTACTGTTTGATTTTTTATTTCTAAAAAATTGTGGTGTGCAGTACACTATGATTTTTTTGTACACGAGTACTGTTATTACTAGTTGTTAGAGCCACCACATTGTATCCTTACTGCTGATGTGCAAGCAATCAAAAGCTTACGCTTGAAGTGCCGACATGTCTAATTTTAGATTTTAATTGCTGATCTTTTAATAGTTGAAATTGATACTAAAGTTAATCGTTCACTTTTATTTTTTGAAGTTTTCATTATTTTTGCTTAATTTAACTTTATTTCTGCTACAGTTTACTCAAATAGAGCACTGAAATTATTCAGGTGAACTATCTGACGATGGTAATTACTCTGCCGCTATTTGAAATCACAAATTAGGTACAAAACGCAACACAATTGTCAGCGAACAAAGCACTGTTAAAATCCACTTCTTTTGACGAGACAGCTCAACCTCTCTCCCCTACTGTTTTCATTGCCCTTAATCTGGAAGTGACACCACATAGCAAACATCACTTCACAACTGTCAACCTAGCCGCTACATAATTTTTAATTTAGCCTCAATTCCTCAAGGACTTTTTTTCCTCGGAGCAGAGCGCTTTTTTCTTTTTCTTTTTTTTGAAGAGACGTGTCAACTTGGAAAACGGATTGAATTACTTGGATTAGAACAAATGATGGGAAGGAATTGCCAGAAAAAATGAATTGTGTGTCTGAACACAACCTTCAAATAAACATCATTGCTCTAGCTCAACTACAGCTGCCAATAGAATTTGTCGTGTTTTTCTCACATCAACTTCACTAAAATGTAATAACTACTCTTTTATTCTACCGTGGTGGTAGGAAAATGGGCAATTTGGTGCTTTACGGTAAACGCCTGGCCCCGGTATAATGGATTCTTGGCCTGAATTGTTTTCTGTGTAATCAGACAGCGTTTTTTCTCACAAAAATATACGAAGTGAAAGACTGTCCATAATGATGCGCGTGATTAGGTTAAGATCGGTTAGAGCTACACTACAAACCTCATCATCACCGTCACCACCAACTGAAAATAACATAGCCACCCGCACCACACCAATCATTTCGAGCTTTTGGACGGAACGTGAAGTCATTTTTATTGTGTCATTGTATGCAATGGCAATTGGCAATGGCGCATCTTCCACCGCTCTTCCTCAGGCATCATCATCGCATCCCTATCTATACGCTAGCGAGTAGGCAATATTCCATTCATTGAAGTGCCTAACCAACCGGAAAAGAAAAGGGCATGAATTCAAACGTCTTTCCGAACAGTTTCACTACAATAGGTGTACTGTTTCTCCGTGCTCTACAGCACCGATAAAGAATTGTATTGCAACCACTACCATCACCACGCGGAGTCGTCGTCACCATCACCGCATCATACTCATTTTAAAACGGTACATGAAAGACGAAATATCTTCAACACGCAAAGAGAATGCGTAACGTATACACTTTGTTGAGTCATCGTGGGATGCTCGGAATACAAGATTCGGTAAAAAATGTTTACATTGGATTGGAAATCGGTGGTGATGGTGACTTTTAATACGGAGTTTGGTCTGCTCTGCGCAGCACGAAAAACGGTTTTCATAGATAGAGAGTATGATAGCGAAGCAGATTCGCTAAATCTGCCAAGACTCATACATGAAAATCCTCTCCTTTTCGTACAGCTAATCTTGCCAGCATTTTGTATTCCTTGCTGGTTTTTCCTTCCTCCTGGAAGCTAAGGAATAAAGGGTAAATTAGTGTAAGCAGTAAAAATTCTATTTTTAAAAAGATGGGCCAAACCTATATTTAGCTCTGATTTTTCAAACGCTTAACAACTTTCCATACTTTGCTTTCCTGCATATAATTTACACGGTGGAGGAGATACAAGTTCCAAGCTGAGTTGCTATTTGACTTGACAAGATTGCATAAATACATTAAAAAGTACGCTTGGGCTTGAGACTATAAACTACACAGAAGAAATTACTTCTCTGAGGATTTACCCTCTTTCAACTCCCTTTCACTGACAATTTTTGTATAAACACAATTAATGCAGTTTTAACTGTCTAGTACATGAATTAAACCATAAAGTCCATCAAGTTTGCATTTAGCTTTAAAAATAAAAATTTTGCTGCTGTAAACCATATAGCGCATCACTTTTAATATGCATGTTTACGTTTGTGTGGAACACTTTCATTCGTTTCGATTTTTTGCAGTTCAAACCAGATCTAATCCACCACATGGTAAAAGTTAAAATTTCAGTCGTTGAGTGACGATACACAACAACGTCAAGCTAACAAAGATGTACTTGTTGCTTTGTATCATATTCATTTTTACATTATGGGATGTCATGTCATGGCCATCCACTTTTGGAACCGATAATTCTACTGCTTACTCCTTAAAATGAATGCATTTCAGAAAAATTCAGACATTAAACTTCGAGTTAAATTTTACGCGAAGGCGATTTTGACAATCGTAGAAAGTCCCCCGTGCAGTTTTCATTATCATTCATGCCATAGTGTCACTGTCCTTTAAGACAAGGTACAGTATGAAATGGTCACAGTCGTAAAATCTTTTAAAAACATTTTACTCCAAGAATAATGTAAGCTTCCCTGTGTGAATCTAAAACGTAAGAAACGTTAAACTGAAGCTTAAATGGATACTTTGGTAGGAAAGAGCGTGACTAAACCCATGTCCTAAGCCTTTACCACTCATTTGCGATATATTTAGCTTAAAAGAAATTAGCAATCAAGACACTGTTCCCCGGCAAGTTTGTCACGTTCCATCGAAAGGATTCCTGCTGGGAATAAATGTTGACTTGCCTCAAGTTCAAGTACTTCCAAAAAAGGATTCACAGCGTATTTAAATAAGCAATCATGATTCTGCATGAGAACTCCGAATCAGATAAATAACCTGTCGAATTGTTGGCAAAAGAGAGCACGATTTTCCCTGAGGTATAGCATAAAAAAGCGAGTTTTCTTTCAGCAGTATATGGATCTTTCAAACTGTGCAGAAGGCCAGATCAGATGCATGCACCATGCGAAAAGAGCTAATCTCATTTTTTCAATTTGTCTCCTTCTTGTTCCTATAGTCAAAGTGACATTTTCACAACACAACAGCAGGCTAGAAGCCAATAACTCAGAAGATGTACATGCTTAGGGGGAAACGATGACGTGATGGTAAATTCTAGTGGCGAAGATAACGCATCCATTTTCGCAAATAGCCGATACTCAACGACAACAAACATGCAATCAGAACATGTTCTACTCGTCTGGGACATGAACAGAACAGATATTAATTATTCCCTCCTCTAAACTTGACACATTAGCTCTGTCTCCTTCAGCGACTTTGCATTGCGATTATTTACTAAATCACTAGTATTAGAGGAAAAATTGAAAAATAAACTGGCTGGCACTTTTCAGTGCACACACACACCTTGTTTTCCGATTTCCCCAGACATATATGAAAGTATTCTCCCGTTGTCAGTTATCATTTTTAATAACCAAACAATCCCAACTCAACTGCATACACTTTTGAACACTTAAAAAATAAGAAAACAACACCTCGTACATTCGAATTTTCTGAACAAAAAACTGCACACGTTTTCGTCAAGCAACTAAACCGAGATCCTATTTCTTCATTTTAATGTAAACACTACAAAGCTTTCGCTGCCAATTCTAACGACTGTCTGAAAAATTCTGTGAAGCTCGAGAAGACAATCTCACAAAAAAGTTCCATTTAGTTAATGGAGTGATAGTTATTTCAACCTCGGACAGACATAGACATCCCGAAGAAGTGGGTTCTTCGCTACTGTGTAAAAAATCGTAAATTTTCCTCCTAAAAATAATAACTTTTTTTCTCTCAGTTTTATGAATCTGATGTATAATGTAAACTTACCTAATTTGAACTATAACACGTTGTCTATATGCACATACTTATGCTTTGCTGAGTTGTCTGATCTAATTGCGAGTTGAGTCATAGAACGGTAGCCAAGCTTAAGTAAATCGAGTACAAAATGTGTACCATGATGAGAAGAGTGAGTTGCGAGTTAGTGCTCGAGATGATGATAATGATGATGATGATGCATGCGGTCTTTGCTGTGCAATACTCTCATTTTTTGCAAACAAAAGTTCAATAGGCTATCATTGCACACTACTTCTAACTCCTCATTCAGTAAATAACAAACGAAAGCCACCCAAGAAAATTAGATCACTTAATGTGAGATTACATATAGCGATAAGAAGGATGTGAATATGTATATACGCTTTTGCACATTTTTTTATTTAAAAATACATGCATTAAAGGTTCGCCACACACTTCAAAGTGTACTTTATTATGGCGATATAGGATTAAAATCTTTATTAAATTATTTTTATGCGGAGTGATATTTTTGTATTGACGACTGAAACTTGAGATAAGCTTTAAAAGTATTATTCTTACAACTTCAACTACTAGTATATTCCTGTCACATAAGCAAATTGTAATTTATGGCCAAATATTTCACGCAGCTAGTAGTCAGCTCTTTTATTTTGCGAGAAAAAAATCCTTTCGATTATTTTGATGATAGGAAAATTGCAGTGGAGTTGAAGAGACTTATTAAAAGCGTAAGATTTTTAAAAGGATACATATTTTTTGAAGGCGATGATAAATATAACTTGCATAGGTATGCACTCACACATTGCCCATGATGCTGATAATAACTCAACCCTTGAATAAATTTTTGTTGACTAACTACACACAGCTGCTGTACAGAAGCTGCAGAAAAAGACGACCAACTAACAAGCAGATATGACATGAGGTAATCATCGTTGTTACGCAGAGGAAAAAAAATGTTAAATAGGCTGTAGGCATATTAGCATTAGTACAGCTGCCTATGAGTAAAGATATAAGAGACGTAATCATAACATCACTGCCACACTGCCACAACTGTTTGAGAATAAACAGTGAAAAAAAAATGTTAAATAGGCTGTTGGCATATTAGCATTAGTACAGCTGCCTATGAGTAAAGATATAAGAGACGTAATCATAACATCACTGCCACACTGCCACAACTGTTTGAGAATAAACAGTGATGATTTTGGTGATGCCAATTGTAAACTTTCAGGCCTCTAGGCGTACGAAACACCTTGCTTTGGGGTATGCCGTTGCATAATTTTTCTTGTATGCTCAAATTTGCTCAGCACTCTTGGCTGATATATTGGCATAGTGCTACAGTGTGTCAGTAAGTCGGTGGATTAGCGAAAAAAATACTTATCTTTGCTTCATCAACATACACGGACGAATAGTATAAAATATAAATTATTAGTGGGTGAATGATGATTATAATGATGATCTAATATGAATTCAGTTTATTTCTTGTTTTTTATGGAACTGGAACATGAACATGTACCGAATAAGTAGTAGTACTTGCCTGACAGGGGCCTGTTTCGTGTATGGGGAGATAAAAGGACAAAATAATCTAAAGCCTCGGCCTTGGCGAGATTATGCACTTGATGGAGCAATAGGAAAAATTTTGCACTTTAAATTTAAAATGTATTTATGCATTCACTTCATTCCTAGCTACAATTAAAATTTAGAATTGTAATGTTGACTGTGTAAAAGAAGTGAGTGACAAATGAAGGTGAAACTCTGTGTGAAGTGAATTGCTCATGCTGCTCGAAACCACAAAACAGAAATGCAAAAGCTGTGTTAGGAACGAGCTAGAACAGATACAGCTAGCCTTTTAGGTAGTGTGTTTTTGCAGTTTTGTTTAACCTTTGTCATTTTGTTTTTTTAGACATCAACAGTTTGGCCATAACTTTGCTGAATGGTAGGAGATGACTTTGAACTGAGAAGTTCAATTCGGAACGGAATTGAAATAATTTTAAATGATAATGCATGAATTATGCATAAACTTTGGTGAATTTTTTCCCTAGTTTTCCTATTTTTCTACAGATTGCGGCTCGTGTCGGATACGATTATGTAAGAGTGAAAACCTTGAAATTAGAATAGCTGATAGCTGATAGAAAGAAGCAAAAACGAGCGAATGTGATCAAGCAAATCTTTTTGGTTTCTATGAATTCTTGCCTAATTCCCATTTCAATTTGAACATCTTTATGCACAACTAGCTTAATCCTACAAAGCCCCATTATATCCTCAAGCATCTCGCAATCTCATTTACATCGACGGATTTTTTGTCGAGTCTACAAATGTGGAGAGAAATCTGCATTCCATATTGCTCAAGAGTGGTTTTTGTAGTCACTGTCAATAATAAAGGCTTTTTCTAGAGAAACGTCTTCTTGAGAAAATCTCTCTGATGCCAAATTCCTTGCACTTTGTGCAATAAATTGTTACTGCAAGGAAAGGCAAATAATTTAGCAAGATCCTCCTTTAAGTAACAATGAAAGGGTCGACAAAATAGCATTTAGCCAATCCCTATCGTCATAATGATAAGTAATAATTGCCCTCTTCCTTTAAAGAACAGTGTCACGCCGGATATTTATAATAAACTAACAATAAGAGGAATACCAAACTCAAGTGCTATTTTAATAAGAAAATTTTTATTTCGCTATGTGACTCGTAGCTGCATAGCCCTTTGTCCTGCGTGCGGTAGAAATTATAGGGGACACCAAATAACGGAAGTTAATAGGCTGTTTGTACAGATGCAGTAGAGAACTGGGAAACCTCAAGTGGCATTTTCAGCTTCCTTCCTTTTTTAAATAATGTGAAAACAAGTGTCTAGTTAGTCATTTCCTTCCCTTCTTTTTTTCTTCTGTTTTCTACCTCTTTCTGTATTAAGATGTTTAACCATATCATTACCGATTGGGAGTCGAGTGGGAGTGTACCATTACGAAAGTTTTCAAAATATTTTTTAGAGTGGCACTGGCACATAAAGCGGGGAAGGCACTAGCATTCCTGCTTCTAAATAGCTATGCACACTCTATAATTTATGCGTGCATCTAGCAATGAACATAAATAACAGTGATATAAATGAACAATTAGCATTTTTTCAATAACAATGATAAACAGCTAAATTGCGTATGGATGTTTGGCTAGCTGGCCGTTTAACTCTCGTAAAGTGCATGCGCTTTTTTGTACAACAGGATTATTGCTATATGATTATGAGTGAATTCCCCATTTACTTTCTTGTCCATTTCCTTATGGGATAGGCTAAACAAGTACATACATAGGTAAAAAGACGTGGTGAGTACAATTGCAGTTTTATTTTTAAAAATTACAAAATGCACCACACCACATAAAAGTTGCATATATGAATGAATAATGTGTACGTACACGAGTAAGTATGTAACATGCGAAGAAACCAGTCACGATCTTTTCTACGAACTCTCTCAGCTTTTGTGTACGATATGAGAAAAGGAAGAGCTAGGTAGAGGAAGGAGAAGAAGGCTGAAGAATCATCTCAATTTATTCAATGTCTGAACGTAATCGAGAAAAATGCATCCAATAAATGGCTGTAATTTACGATGATGCAGTACATAAAAACACGAGAATTTACGCTAATGACTTTTGTACTTGCCTAGGGGCTCTGTACAACTCGGTTATGCTCGAACAACGAGAAAAATTGGATCTTGTAGTAACGCAGAGTGACGTAGTCGAGCCTGAGAAATAAACGTGAGAACATGCTCAGTGATTACCCACTCTTTCTAATCAATCCAGACAAAGACAAAAAGAGTCTTCGGCGGATGAATGGAAATTCCTTTATATTTGTCTAAAGCTGCTAATTAGTGACTGCAGGCAGAATCAACCAAAGAATTTTGACGTTTTATTTAGCACACTCTGTCCTGAAGATAGGATGCAAAATTGCCAAGGATGAACTGAACAAAGGTTTATCTGTTCTCTACTTGGCTCCTGATGAACTCGCAAAAGCTATAAAATTATCAAAGGGAAATTGGGAAGAAGCGGAAGCTTACTGGAATTGCTAACACAGAATGCCTTGTTAGAACAAGCTACACAAGATTCTAATTTGGAGCTGGAGTTGTTAGTTGTTGCATAGCCGAACAAAATTACACTGCGCTTAGGTATTCGCACTTTATAGTTAGCGAATGAATATAGTCGAAAAAATGTAATATGGCTTGAGCTAGCAAAAAAAAGAGGAGGAAAGGGAAGTTAATGAAATGGTGTACTTTGGAAACAAACAAACCTTGTTGATTAAAGTTAGTAGAGGAACCGTTAAAGAAATCAGCATCCAGCAAGTCATCTAGTTCAGCAATAATATCTCCAAGCAATGAAGAAGAAACACCAGAGATCTTGCCATTCCCTTTATTACTCCTAGTCAATGTAGAAGTTTTACTGGGGGGCGATTGGTGATTGCGTTGCTGTTTCCCCTCCACCGACTTCTGCTGAGGTGACCCACCAAGCTCCCAGTTATTACTTCTATCACCATCATCAACCCCACTACCATCACCAACATCAATGCAGATAGCGTGATCCCCAGAAGAAGGGAGAGAAGTGACAGCTACATAGAGATTATTGAAAAAAATATTGGAACCGCACCGAGAAATAAATAAGAAAGACCATTCACCAGAGAAAAAATGCTTCTTCACAATTTACAAGAATAGAAAAGCAACAAGTACCAAAGTTGATTAGTGAGAAAGCTGCGGAAATGAAGGATTTTACAAGGAGAAAAAGAGTAAACAGAAATATTCCAATTTAGCATGATGAAGTGGAAAGAGGCTCTTACCTTTTTCACCAGGCTCTACCAGCTGCAATTTTTGAGGTGGCGAAGCCTGAGCCTGCTGATTTGTAGGTGGCGATTGCTGATGATTTTTTCCACTTTTCCTTGAAGCTTTGTCTTCCGCTGACTTGCCTGAAGTTTGACCCGATTTCTTTTTCTTCTCGCTTTTCTTTTTCTCCTTTTTCTCTGCTTTTGTTAGAGGAGTAGCTACTGGAGGTGAGGATGTAGCTGCAGGACTGCTAATGGAGTCTTCTACTGACGAAGGCACATGCACAGCAGGACCACTACTGCTGGACGAGTTAAGCTGCGACGTGGAGAGTGAGGTGGGACCCACTCCACCAGCTTCATTTACAGATGACGAAGTTAAACCTGAACTCCCTGTAACGAAATACAGATAATTAGAACAAACAATCATCGAGTTCCATGCATATCCCACCTTTCCGCCGAGGACACGCACTGTAGTCATTCATTAAGACCAGTTTTTTTTATATAACACCGATTTGATTATAGTCGCGAGTCTAATTAGATGGAGTATAATGTAATAGCTGTGCCAGTCATACAAAATATAACTTTCGTCGAGACACAAATCACCGTGTCATCATCATTACCATCATGTCAATTTTTTTTACTTTTACCACCCTTTTCATGTGCTGACAAGAGCGTACTAGATGAAGCCTACCACATCGTTCCATCCATTTGACCTATTGTTAGGGCGAATTGCTTCTTTTCAAATCATAATCATTTGCTGAATGCTCCTACTGAAACGATAAAGCTAATTAAAATTCCAATTCAGTGGACCGTCAAAAATCCAGCGTCAATCGTTACTAAAGCCATGAGCAAACAGAGAGGAGAGGCTCGGAAATTTTTAGTCTTATAGAAAAAAATGCTCAAGTGGTGTAATCAAGGAAGCTCTAGGATAAAAATTGGTTCAGGGATGCGATATATCAGATTGGTAGGTGGGTACATATTCATTTTCATCAGCGGAGATTCAGAATTAGACTCACTCCCGACACGACACAATCAGAGCGAAATAACAGACAATGCAGATTGTGACAAAACTCTCATGTGTAGCTTCCTAATTGTACGCTAGTAAATTGCTCTCACATGCACAGTGCCTACCCCAGATTACTGCAAATAACAAGTCCGCCTACATACCAGATAAAATAGCTGCATGCAGCCATGAAGACAGGATCATTTATGCCTTTTTCTAAAAAAAAGCGAAAAATGTATGGTTTCACGTTACGCACATATTTGTATTGTATTTGTAGTCATAGTCCACGTCTCTCCGCTTACCATATCCGTCAATCATTCATTCCAAAAATATGGCTATAGGGATAAAGACAACCACTAAGACCGTAATCTAGATGACAAGTATTATTTCCAAAAAGTAGATCAAACGTATCATTAAATAGTTAAATTGCAATGGTAATGATATATGAAATGCTTTCATGTTGTTCATTATTATTACATATACGTACACATCGCCTTAATTTGAAACAAAATCTTTCATGTTGGAGCCCCATACATTAGGCAAACATGATATTGGTCGTCGCCATTATTACCGTCCTATGAGTGTAACAGCGGAAACACGCATATTGTTAAAACAATGGATTTCTGTAGTAGTATTCATGGCGAAAATTGATATGCCTTTTTCAATAAATTCGCCCAGCGGAACCCTTTTGTGATCTGCAATTCCACATTTTTACTTTATGGCTGCTGATTGAAATTGAGACGAAATTAGTTTTAAAGTAGATGAGATTGTATGAGTGGTATGAAAAAAGTCAAACTTAAAATTCCTAAATACTTTCCTTTGAATTCTAGCTAGAGATAAACAGCCATATGAATTGATTTTCTTAGACTTTCGGGCTGGATTGCTTTCATCTTTATCTCCTTTCCTGTCTCGACGACGAGGCTCAAAATACTGATCTCATATCCAATATTTTATCAGTGTTTCGTGCCAGATTTATTTTCCATTTTAGAAAGAGGCTGGGCAGAAAATACTTCTGGAAACAACATGTCCTTGAGAAGATCGATTCTGCTACTCAGCAAATCAAATAAATAACGCTTTTGTAGTTGAGTGAGTGGGCTGAACGAAAACCAGAACTAGTTCACAAACTTTGGGAAGATAAAGATGATGAAAGTAAGAACGAAAACCAAGCTATTTGCTGAGCACATATTGCATCTGCATTCAATACAAGGATTCTTCTTCAAATGTAATGATGAGAAGAATAGATATTGCTTGCGGAGATTCAATCAAACACTTCCTTGAACCGCAAAACATGTGCTCGCTTGTGTAAATGCATTCTTTAAAAAAAATCTTGCCCATAACGATATCTCACCATCTCACTATCTACAATATGGATATGCATAACACGTCAATACGTTGGTAGTTGGTGCGGTTTGATAAATATATTGTCTGTTCCCAGTTTCCTTTCATTTTTAACTTTCAAGCTAATAAAAATACTCGTGAAAAATGAACGAGAACGCAACACGAATTTTTACTCAAAACTGCTAGTAATGTACCAGCGATGGGAATGGGAAAGTTAGGCAGTGCACTTGTAGAGTGGTAATCACATTTCAATGTATTTTGTAAATATTGCTCCATAAACTTGACATTTATATTTCAAACCAAAAGCGACTCTCTGAAACGGTGGCTTCAGCTATTCCCAATGAAAAAAATGCAGCTACAGCTACACACACTTAAGAAATATATGCCGTTGCGTTTTTTGGTCTGGGAATACGCAACGGCTGAATTTCTTGCAATAAAAATTTCACAAGATAAGAAAAAGATATCAAAATTCTTACAAATATTTACGATCCGATATTTGTACACCACACACGTACATCACAAATGATACGTTTATAAAAGTGAAGATTTCGAAGCTAGATAGTTCACTTCCAAAAATGGCGAACTGGAGTAACATTCGATTTTAAAATCTGACATGCTACTCTGATATATTAGAGCGTGTGTCCTTTCAAATCTTAAAAGGAGGAACGACCATTTTGAAAGCTGATTTAATTTATTTTCATTTTCCTGCATAACACTAAAGAAAGAGAAACTTTCAACCATTGCTGACAATTTCGCTGAAGGCAACTGCGTCTCCGGAAATATAAAAAATATAATATCTAGACTACACTCACTTAACATTCACGACTGTCATACACATCTTTATAATAATAGATGATGAAAGTGCAGTGAGCAAAACATCAGGGCATTATTACAGTCAAGAAAGACGAAAAAGGGAAGTAATCATATTTTTCACGAATGAGATGGAGAGAAGCAGGTGGAAATAAAAAAGTGACGGGTGATGTAGCTGCAGACAGGGAACAAAGCTGACATTAGGCCTCTTCATTTCATGTAGTATCATCTCGAGCTGATCTCTTGAATAAAGTCAGTCACAGTATAATAAAGAAAAAATGTAAAAAAATGCTATTACAAAATAAAGTATATAGTGGACATGTAGACTATTTTTTTGATGAAAAGGAAGTCAGAAATTGTGTTTACAATGCATCCCAGTCACGTTCACATCTTCCCCAGAAGCTTATTTACAAACTCATTAAAGAACTCATCAAAGCGAAGAAAATTTTGTTTGAGTTTTTAAATAGCATAAGGTGGAGTTAGCGAGTAGCGACGCTGTCCATCGTATCGAAACGTCATGCAGCACGCATATGCCCGTGATCATGAGACAAAGCAATGCCATTTTTCTAGAAGAAAAAACTGTTACATAATATACGCCTATTTCAGTTTCAGTTTTCTTTAATGAGTATGGCTCTATGAGGAAGTGACTTGGGAGGATGAAAAGAAAGGTCATCCGTCACATTAACTTTTACTAGCCATTACTTCTTTATTAATATGTATATTTGAAACTGTAAGTGCTCCGTTTGAAAAAAGTGTCCGTAAATTATTACAAGTGAGCTGCTACTGCTACTGCAACCTAAAATCTTGAGTGATGGGCTGTTCTTGAACATATTTAACCTAAACGGTTATGTTTCTGTACTAAGTTATGTAAACGACTACTTAGCTTACAATTTAGTATGCAATGCCAAACACAACACACTCTTTCTCGCCATGTTCCAGGATGATTAATTAAAAGTTACAGAAACTTTTCAAAATAAAAGTTTCTCATTGCTAATTTAGGGTGAGGAAATCGCTAAGCTATCTTTTATACTTCGTGCATGCACTACAAAGCAGAGCGCAGTTTTCCGAAATTTTGCCTTTCTGTGCCCTCATTGTATTTTTGCTAAATGTCAAACGAATAAAACCACGCTGTTTATACCCTAGAAACCTCCACCATCATACCCTTTTTGAAGACTAGCTACTTTCACAATTTCAAAGAGCGTGAAAGTAGCATATCATAATGCTGGAAATTTACACACCCGTGCCTCGTATATGACAGTAGTTGTGAATAATTCAAAACACAAAAACGCCGATGGGAGCAAAGGAGTTTTAAAAAATAGCTGGAAGTATCCAGCATGAATTAGGTATATTCAAAAGGAATAGGAGACTCTTTAAAGTGTACTACTGACTGTATATTTTTGTAGTAATGTATCCATTTCGAGAAGATTCCTATATTAGAAGCGGCTAATTTTTATGGGTAGACGTAAATGAGTCCCGTATCTCTCGGTAAATTGTGCAGCTCGCTTTCCGTCCATGTTCCCGAAGATAAAAAGGTTCACACAGCCGTACTGTTGTAAATTTGCCTTATTTGCACTGGAGTATGTGTATAATGTAGGCGCACGCCATTGCATTGTCATAATTTCATGTAGTAGGGTTACTCAATACTTCCCATTCACTATTGTATTCTGTGGTATTTCCACAAAAGACTGAAAATCCGCATACTGTGATATTTAGATATGCCCAATTCGTTCATTCTTCTCTTCTCCGTGGCTCGATATCCCACGACGCGTGAATGAAAAATATTCTGGGAGAGATGTGCATTTTTACAGGGCATTTTTTGGAGATACGGGTTTGCTCCCAAGTTGCCACGTAAAAAATATCTTGGTAGAAATTGCCACTCTTGGAAAATTTATGGGGAAGTTAATGTGCTCCCTTTTGCTCTTCTTTTTCCGTTTCCCATTCCAGAACATAAATTAGTGTACTCAGTGGAAAGGATCGACACAGAAAAAGATAAAAGGCAATAATGATGTCAAGCTACTGATCAAATTGGTGCCTACTCGCCTTCCAAATCGAAGTCATTTGGGCCCGTAATGAACTACGAAAAAATAAACTGCTGGGCAGCATTTCTCTATTTGGAGTTTTTTACGGAATCCAAAACTTCTTTGATTTCTCCTTACGTAATAATTTAGTATTTGTAGTGGAGCCATTCATCCTAATCAAATAATCAAATCGAATTTATGTGAAAACGTCTACCCAACTGAAGTCAAAAGTGGAACTGCTTTACATCTTCATTCCCTTTTACGTTTCAGGTTGCAGTTTAAAAAGGAAATACAAACGCTCATTTAGCTGTCAAATAAATTTCTGCATCTTATTGAAACAGACAAAAAATTTCTTCAAAAACAGAATCTGGGAAAGACAATACTTTTGAAGGAGATGTGCTAATAGCTTTGAAACATCTCCTGCAATGAACGAAAATGAAAGAAGTGTTTACCCTTCTACGTAATAAAAGGGAGAAAACAGTCGTTTGCTTTGCCGAAAGCAAACTCATGTCACATAAATAATATTATCACCAACTTGAATGGAATTTTTGGTGAGGTATGCACTGTTCAAACATTTGTGCTGCTCTCCAAAACGCTGCCTTGCTGGTCTATAAACACAGGAACGTGGTATGCCACGAAAATTTTGTGTAAACGAGTAACGAATCTTTTTGTCGAATTCTCTTACGCACGCAAACTTGATAAGAATATGGTTAGACACACAAGACTAGCAGACATGACACATTGAGATTTGAGATAATTTTTTTGTGGGAACTATTTGCAAATGAGATTTAAGTAAAAAACTGTGACTTTTAAACTAGAGTGCAAAAATTAACAGCCAATTAATAAAAAGCCAATTAGTTTGCACCAACACATCCCAAAAGAAAATTCATCACAATCAGGCTCTCTCTGCAAGTGATATGTCAAGTGTCGTAACAGTTAATTGTTAACAAAGCAATTAAACTCACCCAAATCAGGCTCACTGACACTGGTGGGTGCAGCCGAGTCTGCAGCTCCCTTATCCTTTCGCTGCTTTTTTGACGACTTCCTTTTAAGTCTGAGTGAGTGGAAAACTTTCAGCATTTTTAATGAGAAATCGAAAATACACTTTTGATCAAAATGACAAAAATCCACTCTCCCTCTGTTAGAAAGTCAAACGGGCTAAATTAGTTTGTAAACACTGCAGTCTGTCACCGTCTTACTAAAAACAGAAGTGGAGGAGGCACAGTGGTGATTATTACCCGCAACATGCAACTCACTTCATTCCAGTGAAAATAATACTTTTTTCATTATCATTATCTCTAGCTCACAATCAGCGACAAACCCATGCAGACCAACGAAGCAGCCTTGCTCTTGCTTCAATCATCAACCTTTACTGATTTCAAGGGTGTTTCTCTACTCCAAACAAATACCTATAGCGAAATGAATGTCAATCTTGCAATCCATCCTGTTCAAGTGCCATGCGCGAAATATGCTGAAAACTGTAGACGCAATTAAACATCAGTTCGATTCTATCACTTGTTCCTTTTCCATAGGTAATGTTGCAGGTAACACGCAATCAACTTCATGAATCTCATCGACATAACCAAATTATGGGGCGATAGTTTTAGATCGCACTTCGTATGAGTAATGCAGTAGGTGTACTCGTACGTGAAAAGGCATAAACTTCAAAAGCGCACATTATACAACATCACTGCAGATGGATGGTTTCTTTTTCTGTTGTTCTTTATCATTTTCTGATTTGCACTGGTAGCGGATGAGCTGTAAAAATAGCATTTGTAGTCCATTCACTTTTTCTCTTCATGTACCTTGTGCTAGCTCTACAATAATGACAAACGGAACAGTTCGCTTTTTGGCTTTTTGCAAAAAATACTATAAAGCAGAGCACATTTCTTTTTAACTTTTTCGTAAAGTTGATAGCACCAATAATGCAAATTACACTCACATCCTGCTCTTCTCTAAATGTAATGGACTTTATTCACGCTGTTTCGAATCAAATGGACAGCCAATCCCAGGCAGGGCGACAAAAACCGGAAATTGCAATGTGTGTCTAGTGATGTCTGAATGAAAGTACCAGTAGGAGAGTGTCTACACGTATGATGGCAATTACTGCCAACTGAAAGTGATACTAGTGAGAGAGGGAGAGAATTTTTTCGCCTCACAAAATGGGAGACCTTTTTTCCTCGTTGTGTGAAGTAACATTTTCGGCACGATAAATTACCGTCATCATCCGCGATGTAGCAATTCGTATTAAGCATGTAGTTCAAACTGCTTTTGTATTATTATCACTATTTTCTCTCCATCACTGGGACTGCCAGCAATAAAAATCATTACAAAACTCTTCAGCATTATTCTTCCACGTTGGCTTCGCTAAATCATATGCAAATATAGGCGATCGGCTGATATCACCTCTCCCCCTGGATTTTCACAATATATCATTCATTACTAGAACGTGGAGTAGTCAATGGGCATAAATATGCCAAAATCCCAATAAGAAGAATGGTACAGGAGGGTGAGCGAGATAAAAGAAAATGTAATAATGAAACGATTACTAGTAGACTAATGCCATGTTATCATAACAATAAATAGCACTCGTACAAACACTTTAATCACAACCACGCACACTTTCCTCTCTCCTCCCTATACATAACATCACTATCAGTGAAATCACTCATTTTCCAGAACTGGAAATCAAAAGGAAAAAAAAGTTAATCGCCACTACCAAAAGCAAACAAAACACTGTTTACGTTACTGTCACGGGATTATTAAACTGGAGAAAAAAAATGTTAGGTGATTTCTTTTTTTCCCTGACTAGTTATTTAAAGGGTGGCTTGTGTTAGGTTGGAACAGTTTTCGGCCATAAAATATGCAACACTCTAACAGGCATGCACACACTCACACACACACATATGCAGCGAGCAATAATAGGAAACATGTGCAATGTGTATCCAAAACAATAAAAAACGAAATCCCACTTCTCCGCTTCTCCTCCGTCCTTTCGCTTTGATTGTTACGACTGAACTTCTTCAAAGAAATGCCAAAAGTTTACTGAGGATTAGGCTTTCCTACAAAGATTTACTAACTGCGAGAGAAAAAACATATAAAAGTAAGAGTGTGCAGAAGAGAAGCTTTGTTTGACGATGTTTGGGTGATATGCCGGAACGCATGCAGGCAGACAAGCTTGCATGGATGAATTCTTTCTTACTATTATTTGGATAGCCATGAGAAGACTTTTTTTTCTCTGCGAACTCTATTGAATTTTACGTGGCTGCTTGTTAGAACTCTTTGTAAGTTACTACTTGAAGAGTTGATGTGCAGTAAAAAAAAGGATTTTTTTTGGTATCACGCAGAAAGTAAGAATTTTTTTATGTTTGTAAGTGTAACGTAACGTAACGTGAGGTAGTATGGATTATGGATGTAGATAATGATATTAAGATGATGATAGTGATGATGATGACGATGAAGGATGAAGCAGTTTCGAAAAAAAATAATCTTTGTCAGTCAGTCTTGTACGCTGGCGGAGGCTAGGACGCTCGTTGCAGCGACTGCGGAGAGATGTATGTTTTTAAAGGGAAGGATAATGATACTCCTGCACTCTTTGCGAGTGCTTTTAAAGGAAATCGTGCAAAGAAAACACCTTGTCTTCCCAAACATCTTGATGCAATATTTCTTTACCACAATGGTCATCATGTATAGGCAATCATTATTGACCATACGTATGAAAAGGATATATAATGCAGTGTTTTTTTCTTTTTTTTGTCGTTACTCTCATCCTGTTCACTACTTATGCAATAGAAAATGTGAGCAACCTGTAACTATTTTTTACTGCGCTTACAATCACAATGCACGCTAGTAGTTTTTCTTTCCTTGTGAGAACTCACGGAGAGCTATTTTGTCAGAGTTGAACTTTTTTGTTTTTAATTTTTATAAATGATAGTAGTTAATGTAAAAGTGTAGGGCTTGAAATAATTTTACGATCATGTTGCGGATTAATAATGTACAGTATTAAAGTATTATTATGATGGACATAAAGAGGATGATGCCTGCTTAGAGTCAGGCCAGCGATTACAATTTGGCTATCATTCATCATCTCGTTTCCCTTTCTTATTGTTTCAGAAAGGGACATGACATGATATTTATTTCGATTTAAAACAAAACCCCACGTCGGCATTTTCTTGTTATACATTTAAAGGTAAAAGAGCTATTTTATTATGTAACTCGTCTCTATACTATCATTTAATGAATGAGAGAAGAGATGAATGGCAAACAGTTTTTGCTAGCCGAAGGTGTGAATGCTGACAATCGTTACATTATATCATTTGTCGTAATCTCTCAGAAGAATAAGAATAGGAAAAAAAGTGTAGTCCGTTCTTGCTGCGCATTTTATTTGTTGTAGTGTGCAGTTCTGCTTTCAAAAAGAAAACAAAAGATGAACAAAATGTGCCACAAACTGGCAGTTCCATTCGCCTTCATTTATATTCATGCGCACACACCTGAATCAACTGCTTTTCTGATTCATTTGCAAATGGCTGTCTCATTTTCTTATACAGATTCACGTGTGTGTGGTGCTGCAACGGATGTACAATTTAATTTGCCGTCTAGATTTTGGCCTTTTTTGTAATTTATATGAAAAGACTTTTTGACGAAATGATTTAATTTAATCTTTTAGCCCTTTTGCCATTTCTATTAGCATAGTGCCATTTCAAGCAAAGTGCAAATATGAAATCATTTGATATTCGTACTGACAATGAAAGAACCTGTTACATTTAAACAATGAAAAAAAAATCCTCCAACTCCAACTTACTACCTTAGCAGAGATAGCTGCTGCGGTACTAGAATTCCCTTTTGAATGAATAAGAGACCAACTTCAAACCTACGAATGATTCTTCCTACATTATAAATTATAAAATACAAGTATTACACATCCACCCACGCAATATTTCTCTTTGAATTAGATGCCATCAGATGATATGCTAGAGGAATACGCTTCCGACATTTCACGTTTTATGATGATGACCTAGGTGCTAGAAGCAAATGCTTCGTACGATGCTAGACACAAAACNCTAGGTGCTAGAAGCAAATGCTTCGTACGATGCTAGACACAAAACTAGCGAAGAGATTTTGCCGCATAGGAGCTGTAGAGAAAGCCACTTGGCTAAAACGAATAGGGTTTTAGGTTAATCCTCCCATGTTCTGCTGTAAAATTTTGATCTAGCCAGAGAAATGGCAAATGGTTTTTCATAAATTTTTAGTAATTTTTAGCAGTATGTTCTTTTAATCATTTTACGGAAGTACAACCCGTTGCAAGTGTGAACGGTTTCTTTTCCCATTCAGGAAGACTGTTTTTGGCTAATCTCGCCCTTCTTACAGTCTAGCAATCATCAAAGTTTCATGTGCTTTTCCCGACAAATTACATGTTCTGCTCATTCACATTTTAGAATTGTATTCTGAATTGAGCAAGTTATTATATTGTCTCGGAGCACTGGCACATATGGCACTTAAGCGAATGAAAATAATTTTATGCAACTCAGAGAGCCATGAAGATATGTATTACTAACCTCAGGACAAGGAGGGAAAGCAATATTTTCCACCCTAACACAGAATGCTCTCCTAAACCTTAACGTGCAAGGCATTTAATTGGAAAATTGAGCAAATAGGCCTTCAACCAAAATAGGAATATTCGTTAGCGCATGTAGGCCTTTCTTTCTGGCTTTGCAAGTCAGCCAAAATGATAATGGACAATTGAGCTTGGAAAATAACCTACCATTATTTCAGTATATGTTGAAGGGAAACACTCAAAGAAGCAGCTCAAGACAATCACTCGCAATAACTACGTTCAACAATGATTTGAAGTGTTATTTGCTGACACTATGCATCATCGTAAGCATCTCCTGTGAAGAACTAGCTGTCGGCCCACTTTAGGCATGTGAATAGATATCGCTTTAGGATACAGATGTGACTATTCCACACAAAACACTGGGCGTAAATAAGTTAAAACCATTCACCATAATTTTCGCGTTTCATCTCAGAACGAAGGATAGAGCAGCAAATGGGAAGCCTTATTTGACGATGACAGACCCGACAAAGGACTTAACCTATATATTTCGTGCTAACAGCTAAAAGAAACGCTGATGTGCTAAGCATAACAAGGTCAAAATGATAGGCCGTGCATCCTGTATGATCGATTACTCGTGTAAATAATTCAAACGTGGAGTGGGAGATGCTCTTTTTGATTATGATAATGCATCTATTTGCATTCGATTTGAAAGATGGCAAGGTGTTTAGTTCTGCAAGAGCAGATTTGCTCCAGTTTTCTACTTTCGCTTCCGTTCTACTATCTCATCAGTTACTACTTTGTTGGCTTCACTTCTGCTGATGCTTGCTCGTGACACGTCAGTGCTTCTTCGCACCTCTGCAAGCCAAAATTAGAACATTTGTTTTTTCATCAATGAAATGGACTATGAAAATAAATTATCGCAAAGCGACAAACACGATGACGAGGACAGGAAAAGATGATGAGCATTCAATGACTAGTTGCTGCACTGTAGTAGGCAGCACTGCTTTCTCAACATAGGCTACGAACATCTATGAATTATCTACTTGGGTTGGCTGAACTGAATTTTCTATTTTCGCATCATTACCTCACAGCGAGCTCACTCATAGTCAGTGAGCATTTGGTAAGTGCATAATTAAATCTGTAAATACTGGAGAACCTTTTCGCTATAAGGAATTTTGCGAATAATGAAATCCATGAGAAAGTGCATAATTAAATTGTGCGTTGAACAAATTTAGTTCGCCGTAGCTCTTGGCTTGCAAATACCTTTGCCAAAGTACCTACACGACAAACTTGGCAGAAATGAAATGAACCATGTGAAAATGTTCGTTGTTCGTACTTTCAAATGTCAACGTGTGTCAGTCATGCATTATAACTTTGTCACAGTCACGACGGAGTGCGTATAGGAGAGAAATCCGTATAGCTCTTTCTCATTCGCAAAATTATTTGGCATCGCTTCCTTACAGAAAGAACAGATGCGCTGGCAAACAGAGCACCAAAAAGTTTGCCAACATTAAAGCCTCAAATTACCCCCACCCCCTACGTTTACACTTGTAACTCCTTGAATTTCATAATATGAAGTAGGGAGACCAGGAACTACGGTTCATTCAGAGAATTTGGAACTAGGAATAGAAGTGGAGTATTAACTACCGACCGAATCAGGAAATTATGTGGAATATTGGATTATACCATTCAGGATTATCTTAAATGGTAGAAACGTAGACTGAATACTAACAAGTTACAGAGTGTCGTTAATACAGCTTACCGTCAAGCGCTCCCATTCTCTTGCTGGCACCTTTCAGCTCCAATGTTACACGGTCCCCGCTTTTCTTTATGATTTTCTGCACTTCAGCGTTAGTTAGGTTTTCACTCGATAGACCATTAATGCTAGATATTAGATCTCCATCCCGAATCCCACATTTGGCAGCTTTACTACCTGGATTTACCTGTAATATAGGTATATTGAGAGTGAGAGAAGTTTATTAATACCTATGTGAACTCTTACTGTAGAATGTTATCCAGTAATAAATTAAAGCAAATAATACTAGAACGAGAAACACAAAAATAATCTTGAAAAAATTAGTGCACTCTTTAAACAAGGGGAAAATCAGGGAATCGCATGAAGTCTACAATACACAATGCACAACTAGCAGCCAGTTTTTGTGCAAAGACTTATGTATGTATAAGAGCTGGACATTAAAAAATTATCTATGCCTGTAGGTTAGTTGCTCCCATTGACTGATTACAAATTGATTGATAAGATAGCAGAGATTTTTTAAAGATATAATTTGGTTTGGTGCGCATATCACAATCATGCATAAGCGTTTTGAGTAGGCGGTGTAGTACAGCGCAATTTAACCGAAGCAAGGCTGCTTCATTGCCTATAATTTTACATTTGTTTTATAATGAATCAGCAACTTCCTATCACAAGCGTACTATTGAGTTTTCTACAAAAATTAGCTACAACAATTAAGAAGTTGCAGGATTTTACTTCGTATTGTCCTTGGCGTCGTCTGGATGCAGCCCCGCTACAGAATTTCAACATTTTAGAATATTGAATCACGAAACAAAAAATGCACACTTGACAAACAGAACAAAGAAACCCGAAAAACACACCAAGTGTCAAACCATGAACCCTTTATCATTCCTAATTAGGTAATTTCTGTAATTCTTCCAAAAAGAATAGTATTACTGCTCTCTTACAGACTGATTTTTACACTTCACTTTAGACTTTTAAGTTGCAGTCAAGCGTAACTTTTCCAGTATATGCTGTATGCTGTTTAATCCCCAAGATTTCATAAGCCAGACATAGGCAATGTGGATTTCGTTGGCAATGGTAATGCTACACAGATGCACAGATTTGTCCAAGTGTTGACCAAGTGTACTTTGCTTGCCTTATTCCCCCGACCAGCTTCTTATCTCTGACTCTTTCAGCAAACAGAGGTCAAGGATTGGATGAACAAGATTTCACATATGTAAAATATTATACGCACAGTGCTACTTTTAATGACAATCGCTAATATCAAATATCCCTGCTTTACTAGCATATCCCAAGAGTTCGCAGGTGGGAGATGTGGAGGTCACGAAATGCAACACTTATCAACACGCTAGTACATGTCTGACGACAGCTTTAGCTCGAGCTCTTTTCCTTGGGCTAACGAGACAGGCTCCTGACAGCGAGAAAACGACATTAAAAATTAATGAGGAAAATAGTCGCGTAGTACACCCTCACTGTCATCACATCACCGAACAAAGACTACAACGGGGTCTAACGACTGCTACTCATTAAATGATCCAAAGAAATTTTTCGAGTATTCGACTATATCAGCGGATGAAATCATCCCATCGAAGCCGATTTTGTTAAAACTTGGAACTTGGAGGGGGATTTGCGAGACGCTTGTTTTCTTCAAGTGGGATCAAATGACTGTTTAGAACTTTGCAAGGAAAGCGTTGAATATGATGAAATGACTTTGTCTCCTCAACCAGGTCATCTTACACTAGCAAAGACAGGGGAGAACGCATAACTCTTCGGGGACAAATTTTTTTCCGCAGTAGTATTGGTATACAACTTATCGCACGGAACAAGACACGAGGAAACACTAGATAACCGAGATTAGGTTTTCTTCCTACTATTTTATACCCGTGTTCCCGACTTGAGCCGAATTTTCAGTGGATTTTTTGTCACTGCTTCATCTCCTTTCTTAATGATCTAAATACGCCTAAAGAACTGAAAACATATCAGTCCATATAGTCCGTCTGTGGTGGATGACGTCTAGTCAGAAAAAGTACGCTGAGTTGCTACTCGAACTAATAATACAAAAATATTTTTCTAGATGTATCTATCCACCTAGAAAAATCTATTGAAGAATTTGGAGGTGGATGCTCTTGGTTCGCTCATATAAAACCGTCATCAGGGTTGTTCCATTTTTGCCACATTTAGATTACTCGCATTTTTAGGAAAGAACAGAGGTATAACATAGGCATTCCCATATCGCATTGTGATTGAGAACGGTTTCAAGCACATTTAGAAAGGATGCTGGGGAAGACATGGAAAATCCAAAGTGAGACGTATGACGACATAAGGAACAACTCACTTCCAAAACAGCACCAACTTGAAATATTATCATTTTCTGCGGTGACTCCCCATCATCCACATGCCATGCATGGATAGTGGTGTGTTGCTGGCTTAGATATATGTATGCTTATGAAACACACGTAAAGTAAATTTTCCTCTTTAAGCGTATTAGAAATTAGGTAGAAATGATATCTCATTCATTTTAATCATCAATAGCGCAGTAAATCACTGGGTGAATTTTATCAAATATTTTATTAGACATCTTTCCAATAAGTTTATTCATCCTGTCATTAAATGTGTACCTCATCTGTCCTTGTATGAATTTGAAAGCTTTTTTGGAAAAGTATTAAATTCATTTTGACATACCTACTTAATTATTATACATGAAGGATTAAAGTCCTTTTTTGATCTGATAATAAACTTTGTCCGAATATTTTGTTATAAAGTGTTCAGAATGCACATTTCAACTTATTAAGTACCTACTTATTTTCCCCTGTAACCTACCTTCATGAGAAAGATGTCTTTCGCTAGTGTCATCCCACATTCTCTACTAACCGGAAGCTTTTTAGCAACTATGCAGGCTGTGGTCCCTCAGCAAACTTGGAAAATTAGATTAAAAATTGTATTTACCCGTCTCTGTGTGTGTTCGTCTCTGAGCGCCTGAGACAGCAAATTATTTTTACTCATTTTGGAAGTTTTTTTTATATAATCCGAGGCCAGAAGTAAAAAGGGAGTAAGAGGAGGGCGTATAGTACAAATTTTGCCAGAGACAGATTTTATTTTAAGAGTATAAAAAACGAACCCAGGTTGGAGAATCCAGTTGACGCATGTTGTGATGTATTCGAAACATGCAATAATACTGTTATAACAGAGCGTATATCAAGTTTCAGAGAGAAAATGCGGAGAACATTTTTCAGCATGTACTGGAGATTTATCCGGACGGTAGACTTTTAACTAGTGCTTATGTGATATAGCCAAATATAATTTCGCGAGCATGTACGTATGTCTATATAAAATGTGCAGACAACTTTCATGTTAAAATGACTGCTGTGTTTCAAATGTACTAGCCACTTTATCTGAAGAATGATGCACATAAAAGGTTTCTATATTCATAGAACTACAGACATTGCAGAAAAAATTCAATAAAAACCAAAAAACTCTTTCTTCCTTTTCCTACACTGCATCCACATACCTATAAATACATCCTTTCCTAGTAAGTTCAGGAATGAATTCCAGACTAGGAGAAAAAAAGCTTGGATTTATAAAAGTGTTGAAGAACAACGACTGTTGAATTGGAATTTTTCTACTCTTCCAATTTCCGCAAAAAGGAAATTCCATTAAGTGTATCAGGCAATGAGGGAGAAAAGTAAGAAAAAATAACCTTTTAGCAAAATGAGCTTTCCGAATTTCCTCTAGTCGTTCACTTTCTTTCATTCTAATTCAAAACTCACAAGCCATTATATGTAAGCATAAGCATATATATTTATTACAAAAAAGTGTAGGCACATGTACGTGTCGGTTGCTAGTTTGCCTTTCTTATTTGTATATAAGGTATAGATAGCCAAGAGCACTTACATTTTATGACTTTTTTCTAAATTCAATTATATTGCAGCAAGAAGTTGCTGGAGTTTTCTTTGCACAATAAGTTGCATTGTGTGAAATTAAATACATCATTACATTATACTTTTCCAGTTGGATTGTTTTCCAAAATTACATTGCTCAACGAAATGACCTTCTAAGGCAGTTCAAGTTTTTCGGTATTCGGTAACGGTATTCCTTCTTTATTTGTTAAATGTACTTCAAAACTAAAAGCCGAAATACAAATGCATGCTGACGTACCATGTCCATGTGAGAAATGAGTAAAAGTAGAAATAGGTTCATATGGAAGTTGCAGCAAACCATTTTTCAACTTATGGTCGGCAATGCCTTCAAACGAAAAAACTAAAAAAAATGTGTCTAAAAGTGACAACATTTTCAACTGTTTCACTATGTAAGAAACTATGAGCGTCAAGAGACAGAAGTTGTCAGCAAACCCAAACTATGAATTTTTGAAAATAAGTCTAGATCTCGAGTCTCTAAATTACGTCTGAGCGTGAGTCGTAAAAGCTAACTTAACTTACCTACGTCAGTGTAACGGTACAATTTATGATAAAGTTGTACTGTCTAAAAGGACATAACTCTTACTATGGCCTAACAGTTCTCGCATTCTCTTATTGCCCATATAGAGTCTTTTACGCACAAATACATTTTAATAACTGTGTGTGGTAAATTATACACACATGCTAATGGAAGCAGGCAGTAAAACTTCCTCCCACGCCGTCTTAAAAGGATAAGTAAATGAAAATGAATAACTGTGCACCTGACTGAACGTAAAATCGCAAAGAGTAGTAAATGTTTGTTGAAATGTGTTTTATTGCAAAATCGTAAAAATGCGCTTTCTGAAAGAAGATACTACTGCTCACTACAAAATTGATGGTTTTACTACGCAAATTACAGATGAAATATTCAAGTTGGTGAAGTCGACTTGCAAAATCATGCAACGAAGCCGTATAATACACGAACGATTACTTTTATCTAATTCTACTAAAACAAGCAGTCATTCCATAAAAGTGCTTTTAGCATGTAACTACGATTGGAGCTATTTTTCTTACCCGTGCAACTTTCAAAGAAATGCTGGTGTCTTTTCCACCTTGGATACGAAATCCCCAAGGTGGTCCACCCGACAGCTCCACGATTTTCACTGGTTGGTGGAGAAGAAGGTGCTGATGCTGATGGACTAGCGGTGGTGATTTATTTTCATCACTCATCTTGAAGCCTTTTGACACGGCACGCACAAACCTGCTGTGGTGTCTACTTTCTTTACTCACTTATCCTTCGCAATTCATATGAGCAGAAGCAGAGTGGCACAAACTTGCCCGTTAATTTTCCTTCGCCCTTTCGCTTACAGTCGACAGATTTCAAATCTGCCCTATTCTTCGAGTCATAACCACCTCCCCTTTAAGAGTTCGCATTATTCCGACTAGGTCTATCTAACCATTTGTAACAATTGGTCTACAATATACTAATACCTACGCTTGGCTATTTGGCTATAATACCAAAGAAAGACGTGACACTCTAGGTCGAATAGTTACAAACTGCGGTTTCGATTTCACAGACTTTTGAGTTAATATCTAAATAAAGACTAGCTGTGGAGATCAACTGGGTAAAATTCAACTGGATCTAGCCTACCTAATCCCTACCGTAATGAAAGTATATTTTGTCTGACTCTAACAATAAATAGAACACCTTCGAAAGAATATTATTGCCTTACATTTCCTTGCCCTATAAACCTTCAGCTATTGCGGCAGTTTTCTTATTGCTGTATGTGGAGTTGGGAAGATATTTATTTTGAAAAGAAGTTCATCAGAGCTTTGGCAAGGTCGCTCAATACTGTACTGTCTCTGTACTAAAAAAAGTCATGTTTATTTGACACTTGGCTTGACAGTTAAAAACTTTCTCGCCTGTCAGCAGCCAGCGCTAATCAATTGTAATTTTTCCCTTTGCTACAAAACTATACAGTAACAAACGACTGAGTACACCTACATAGTCTTACAAATTACAAAAACGAGTATACATGAACTAGCCTTTAGTGTCTGCAACGTGAGGCCTACTTAGGTTCCCTGAGAATTTTAATCCGATAAAGGAGTTGCAAAAATAGCTAAAAATCTAAAGATTTATGCATAGTTATCAACACGAGTAACTACACCATCGACTTTCACGTTGTCGGAAGTCACTAGTGTACATGTAGAATACCAGCACATGCAATGTCCAGTTTGGTTAAGTGCTGGAATGAAGTACAGAACTGTCTGTCATAGTCACTTTCCCTTCCTCTCCTTTCACCTCCTCGCGGAGGAGAGGTGCGTACGTTCTTACTTCCACATACAGCCATATGAGAAAAATCTGCATTTAGCTTGAGTTTGCGAAAAAATATACACGCGAAACACTGTTTCTTCAACGTACTTAACAATCACTAGTAACAAGATCAAAGGGAAAACACTGTTGTGCAAGCTTACCAGGTGAGTACATCGTGTGTGTTCCGAGTTCTCTCAGGTTGCAGTCATGTTTCATTACCAGAAATTATTAAGAAACAGGGAAAGACGGCTGGAGCCAGGTTGACGGTCTTGCCGTCTGTTTGTATTGCACAGCCGTCATATTTTCCCCGGTTTTTTTGTCAACTTTTTCTTGATCAAGATAGGGAAACAGCTCGGACACTACCGAATTCCATCTGAACAGTCCGAGCAGCCTTTCAAACTCGCAAATGTTTCCCATGCGGACAAATGGGAGATGTGTGCAGACGGAATAGTGCACTTTCTCCCTGAGTTCATCTTCAACCGTACTTTCTTCCTCCTAGTTGCAACCGTGCTGGGAGGCTAGCGTAAGATAAGGATTCAGTTTTCTGCTGCCGGTGAACGGTATTTGCCCCAAACGAGTTTATTTTCTACTGCAGCGCAGGAATATGATATGAGAAAAACTGCTTCCAATAGCTGAAAATCTATTTTTACTGCTATTTAAAATAATCTGCTTTAATAATAATTATTTACACCTTCAACTTATGTATATACACATGGAGCACTGCATCTGCATAGAATATAAAAACGTAATTACATGTGTACGTGTTAAATAGGCGATGGAAATTGCAACTGTTTCCGTATAATAATGGATTACAAAATGAAGGAAAATCTGCAGTTTTTATTCGGGGAATATCAACAGATGCAACTGCTGCACAACTTCACAAGAAGGGATCATTTCCGCGGCAGTTGTTTTCGAGTTGACGTTTCCATCCAATTCTCCAGCCAATGAATTTCTGTCATCGATGCAGACTCGTTTTCATTGTTTGTTGGATTATTGAGTGAAGGGAAGGGAGGATGATATTACAGAGAACCCTTCTGCACAAAAGCATTCTTTTCTCTTTTCAAATTGGTTGAGTTCAGATAGTGGAAAAAGGTGAAAATGGAAGGAAAAGGAAGACAAGAATTGCATGCA
Source organism: Acrocyrtus sp. NNG-2020 (assembly GCA_027744115.1). NCBI lineage: Eukaryota > Metazoa > Arthropoda > Collembola > Entomobryomorpha > Entomobryidae > Acrocyrtus > Acrocyrtus sp. NNG-2020. The sequence goes on from JAHZND010000404.1 coordinate 29,891, forward strand.
ACTGGATAAAAGTAGCCAAGCAGGAATAGGAGTAGTGTAGGTAGACAAAGGGTAATGTTAACCGAACTATGTAATGTAAATCGATATGCCATAGAGAGTCTCACTTTTCCTCACTTTGAGATTGGAACGCGGGGCATATAACATAGCGGCTTTACACAACAAGCTACGGAAAATTTGTCAATTGCGACAAGCAAGAAGAAGGGAGAAATAAAATTTGTTTTGGTTGTTGTTGAAGAGACTGGAAAATTAGTAGATTTTGGGGGAGGGGAGGTAATTAATTGTTTTGTGCTACCCAACGCTGCTTGACAATACATAAAATTAGTTTGGTAAGTTTTCATAATTAGTTGTTTTTATCTTATTAGTTATTAAATAACTAAAGCACATACAAACAAAAAAATGCTTTTTTTTAGCTGTATTAATTTGTTAAAGCAGGAAGCAAAGCCTGTTTAGCTGAGGCGATGAGCGACTGCGAATAAGGACCGTCATTACAATAATAAATCATTTTTTTTTCTTTTTTTGGGTTATGTGAATGCGGCTGGGATTAATATAGGATTCACTTCCTGTTGAGAATGTCATCGAAAGACTTTTACTTGCGGTATTATGTCGGACAACAAGGGAAAGTTCGGACACGAGTTTTTGGAATTTGAGTTCAGACCTGATGGCAAACTTCGGTACGCGAATAATTCTAACTACAAAAATGACACCATGATCCGGAAGGAAGTCTACGTATCTCAAGCTGTCATCAATGAATTGCGTCGTGTTGTCGAAGACTCTGAAATTATGAAGGTCTGTAGTAGTATTTTTCGAGTTAGAATACAATTAATTAAGCTATATACGTATAGTTTACTTTGATAACTTTCAATATTTTAGTGGAGATATTGCTAATACATTTGTCATGATTTGTTCCACTGTAACAGGAGGATGATAATGCATGGCCTGTACCCGATCGCGTTGGAAGACAGGAACTGGAAATTGTAAATGGAGAGGAGCATATCTCGTTTACCACTTCCAAAATTGGATCACTAGTTGACGTGAATAATTCAAAGGATCCGGAAGGCTTACGATGCTTCTATTATCTTGTTCAGGACTTAAAGTGTTTAGTATTTTCACTTATTGGACTTCATTTTAAAATAAAACCTATATAATATTTTACATACAATTTACTCCTTGATAAAAGAGCTGTATATTATACATATTCTACTCTACCAGCAACTATACAATTTAATTTCTTTTTCTATATTGTTCTACTTGAAAGACTTAAAGTGTGTGTGTAGTATTTAGTGCTTATAACTTGCTGTTAAATAGCAATTAATAAAAGTAAATTTAATTTACAATTTACACTTAATTTGGTTTTAACAGAATTTTCCATGTCACATATGTTGATTATGAGCCAGAGTCAACCCATTCCAGATGAAAATAACTTTTTTTTGTTTTTTAAAGTAGACATCCAGACAGAGAAACCGTACATTAACCTTACAAAAAAGGTTTTTTAATTCATATTCAAATTCATTTCTAAAAAATCCGAAATTATAAAAGCATCAGACAGAATTTTATAAAGTCCCTTTCAAAGAATTTACAAATTAGTTCAATGCCAAAGCAAAATCCGTCTTTTTTGTAATTTTGTCACCATTTTCATTACAAATTTTCAGAATCGTAAAACTCCAAAAATACTTTTAAACTACGGTATTCATAGACATGCTACGATACAGAAAATTATATTTCGATTCGAATTATTTACTGTTCAGTCGTCAAAACAGATATACTGTAATTATAGATGACTTATTTCTCCCTTTTACTTTACAGATATGATTCTGTTATAGGCAATATTTAATTATCTCTACTGACTATTCTTGGCATTTAAGCACAGATCAAATTTTTCTTTTTCCTAGAGATCCTCCCAGTGAAGATGTCCTACGAACTTGTATTGAGACTTCCCGGGTAGTTGGCAAACATATACTCCGCCTACGTACACCATAAAAGTATTTTTAATGCTGCTCAGTGCGTTTCCTTGAAATGACGAGTCGATCAAACGACGAAATCACAGTGACCAATCACAGATATTCCAATGCTTACCAAATATTCCAAGGGATCCCCAGGTCGCGCTTTGACAACGTCAACTAGCCCTTTTGTTAAGGTGGGCACGACGTGAGTCATCAAGTACTGCCTCAAAGGTACTATTGCTGCCTCTTCCCGTTCAAATTCCTCTCGCTTCACTTTAGTCAATGTTTCCATCTAGTTACCACAAAATTCATTTTGTACTATGCGCACTGCTAATGAAAACATTCGCACAATCATAATCTGAAGCAAAAAACAACTAACCCATTGTTGAATGTTTGCCCTGCGCTCTTCCAACTCTCGACTTTCCAATATTTCCAAGTTTTGCTTTTCGGACTCGCCAAACTTCAACTTTCCCTCTGATACAATAGAGTTCCTTAAAGCATTTTCCTCGTCATGTGATAGCCCTAAAATATAATTTTGTTGTCACTAATTTTCCATCTCCATCCAACAAAATTGTTGCTTGAAAGTTAAGCTAACCATAATTCCTTGGCTTTCCTAGCAAATCCATAACTTTCCCGGTGATATTCTGTGTACGGTGCCCATCTTCCGTTTCAATGTCAATGGGGAAGTACATAATTTCTTGCAAATCCAAATAGAACAGTAACGTATTCTCATATTCGATCTCTGAATTGGCTTCTCTGTAGGCTGCCAGCGTTTTGGAAAATTCAGGTTCCTTATGCCTGGTCTGCAGCTCCGTTACCGGAACAGATTGCAGTCTTTGTTTAAGGAATTCATCCGACGCTTCCAGCAGAACAACGCGATCAGGCACCAATCGGGGATCCATGATGTCCCTCCCTTCATACATTTCCTCCTCCTCATTCTCCATTACCGCATCTATTATACTACTGTCTGTTGCCATAAACAAGCCCTTTGCCTGCTTCGGAGTTTCTGGAAAGCCATCCAAGAGAAATCCTTGATTTTGACAAGGTGGGGTGCGCAGTCTCCAACGTACGATTTTTACAAAGAGCTCATCGCTTACAGCAGGAGCTTCAGAAGCGGCGGAATTCCTTCTAGAGCCGCCATCAGGGGGAGTCTCCCCTTCAGGATCACCATTTTTCTGCAAACCTGCCTCTTTCAAAATGCTCCTTGCCTCGTCCCTCAACTCAGCATTTCCCTCTCCTTCTATTCCATCACCTCCCGATCCTGGCTCATCTCGAGAGTACTCCCTCATCATATCTAGCGTGGACGTTATGACATCTTCTTTTGTGAAGTGATTGAGCCTGTACAGGTCCGTAATCTGCCTAGCAGTTGCGGACTTTCCGGAAGCCCCCGGTCCAAAAATGCAAACTTTCAAAGGCTCCAAATTCCTTGCCTTTCTGTATTCCGCTACAACCTGGTCAATTATAGATGGGAGCCCGGACTCTGCAATAAACTCCATATTGAAGTTGCTTTGCACATACGCACTCTGGATGTTTAAGTTGAGAAGGTGCTGATCAGCCTGGAATGTGGTCAGCTCCTTGTTGAAATGGATATCTTCCGCGGGAATACGTTTTATCTTTCCTGTGCCCAGCGCCCCACTTATAGCCTTGGCTATTTCTTCTTGCGACCATATTACTGGGTCCACTGCTATTAAATAACGCTGATTTGGTGGAGGATTATCAATCACGTTTTGGATGATTCTTGCAAGGTCTTCGATGTACACCGTCGGCATCAAATTTTTTCCATCGCCGTACACCTGTAGATATTTGGCGTTGTGCCATGCAGCAACGAACCAGTGATGGAGACAGTCCTCCTCACCGCCATAGATTGCTCCTGCTCCGATCACGTATCCTTTGAGCCTACCGCCTGTCATTTTCCCAGATGCGACTACGTACCGCTCCAGCAACTGTAAAGCTCTATAGGTCGGATGCGTGTGACGCCACCTGTACTTGCTCTCAGTGAAAGGCTGATCTCCTGGATTTTTCTTAGTATGAGACCAAGAGTGAAGCGAGGTGATGATGATTAAAACTCGTGGCGTAAAAAATGAGTTGATACGGCAGCGCAGCGCGTCACACAGCTTCTTGACCTCTTCAATTTTCTCCAGAGAAGCATCCGCAGTCATGTCATAGATAATCACGGCGCATTTTGCTGCTTCCTTAAGATAAGCGTCCATATCATCTTGCTTCACCACACCCCAAACGAACGGAGGGGCATGACTTTTAGGATTTGCTAGCGCTCCCAGAAGTTTCCAATTCCTGGAGGACTTAGAATTCGCATTAAAACGAAAACTTGCACCGTCCTCTCCAGCGAACTCATCTTCAACATCTGTCGCATTCTCACTCCCTAGCCATCCTGATCGGATTACCTTAGTGCTTAGAAATTTACCTAAATATTTTCCGACGTAGCAGTCAATCGGACTGATTAGGACGGCCTGAGGGTCAAACAAGTCCTCCACTTGATTAAGACCTTTACCCGGTTCAAAACCACCATCTTGACTTGAACCATCGTCTAGTCCGGATTCGTAATCTCCATCAGAAGTAGCCATTCTAAATAGCTTCGTTTCTACTTTTTAATTGCTATATTTTCACAAATCAATAATTCTTTTAAAACGTTTGGGTTCTAAAACTCTGCAAATTCCCATTTTTTTTACATTACCCTAGGTTGAAGTATCAGCATGTAATGGAAGGTAATTATTCTCATAAGACCATATCGTAACCAGTTTCCATACAGATATCAATAAACTTTTACTTACTAGTGCTACTTTCCACGTTTTACGTTCAGAGTAATGCAACATGTTTGGAAAACTATACAATACTACGCATTACGTAGATCAGATATTCCAACGGATATATTAATAATAATGATTTTAACTTCCGTATGTATTTTCCCAATAGGCACATTTTATAATTATCTTTTTAATGAAATGCCTTTCTTTACACGCCAATGTTTTCGTATTCAGTATGTCCATTGAAGTAAAGAGCAAATGGTAGTTGTGCACTTTAGTTATTGTTGTCCTCAGCAAACAGTCATATATGAATTTTCTATTCGTAATCAGGGTTCTCAATTTAGTAATTAGTAAATTAATTATGAATTTCAGCCAAATCCATTTTTGACATTTTATTCTGTAGATTGACGGTTTGTTTTCGGGAACATAGTAATTAAGACTGTTGGACTTGGAGCCGTTTTTATCCCATAAAAAATGAAATAACTCTCGGGTTGACGAATGTAAAAGAAACTGTTGATTTATTTCATGACACTCTACTTAGAAATTTTGTAATAGTAATTTTGTTTGTACAGTCATATTTTTATAATAAAAGTCTACGATACGCTAACTAACAACAAAGACCAGCCCATTTCTACTGTAAGATGCATGTAGTTGTAATACAAAATGCCTAATAGTTTAATCTATCCCGGAGTTTCTGTTTTAATGACCTAGTTGTCATTATGTCAGATATACATAAATGAAGCCATATAACGAAGTTAACACTATCTAAATCTTAAACATTACTTAAGAAAAATCTGATTATAATTAGTGCTAGCTTTTGGTATGTATATCTGTAATAGAGGAGGAATTTCTAGAAGCAGCCACGGCGTCGGCAAACATCGTAATCAGAATCAGAAACACTTGAAATGTTAAAATGAATGAGGTAAATCAAAGGACAAGATTCTTGGGTTGCTCCCAAGGAAAGATGTCACGTCCAAAATGACCGTAAGTACTAGTCTGCTGATAGATTGGCTTGCGGAGTTCCAAGTCCCTATACAATAAGAAAACAATTAAAGTTAAATTTCATTATTAGTAGCAAAATCTTGTGGAACGGTAAATTGACTGTGCGGGATAGTAAATAGAATTCGGATTTAGTTACACACTTAAACCAGCCACTATGTTCCTTCCAAATATGTGGCGTTTTATACCATAGGTCCTCCAATGATGAAGTTGCCACATGGGTTGATGTGGTACACTGTGGAGTCATCCAAGTATTTGGGTGGAATCACATGCATGATTACCTCCGACATCACCTCCTTGCGTAGTTGCTCCAATGAAATTTTCTCAGAGTGCTGTGTGCTGACTACAACGGAGTGGACTCTGATTGGGACGCATGCCCCATTTTCCAAAAAATATTCGCAAGTGACCTGTCTCGATGAAAACAAATGCTATTACAGAAACTGTCTACTTCATCAAGGAGCAGGGCAACTACAAACCTTGGGTGTAACTGCGTCATAAAGTGCAGATGAATACCTGAGTCTTAGTGTCTGGACGTGCCCATGGGAAAGTACCGTCGCGTCTTAACTCTGACAAGCGAGCGTTGAGTTTATGAGCCAAAACCACAGTTAGTGGCATAAACTCTTCTGTCTCATCAGTAGCATACCCAAACATAAGTCCCTGTGAATTTAAAGGCACTATTAATTATTTTTACTCCGAAATATTTTGCCAAAGAAGCGGAACATATTTGTACAACATAACAGACAGCAACCAGCAACCAAATGTATGAAATTATTATAATTCATATTCATATTTATACGGAATGTGCAGCGACATAGTCATTTACTTTACGGCACAAAATAAAATAACTAAAACAGTTCTATACAATTTTTGACAAAGGTCAGACGTAACACAAAAACAATGACTACAACAGAACATAGGCAAGCTGAACATAAATGTTTGCATATTGACCTTGATTTCATACGAAGTACAAGTATATTTTACAAAAGTAATTTAAAAGTAAGGGTTCGATTGACCCTAACCTGATCGCCGGCACCTATGTCCTCCGGGTTTCTGTCCACATGCACTCCGGCAGCAATATTAGGGCTTTGTTGTTCCACAGCCATTAATATATTGCATGTTTTGTGATCAAATCCTGCATAGCCCATTGAAAGTTGTCAAAATACTTGGACACATTCATAATTTAACGATCAATCTAATTTTAATCGATCAATATTACATTCTATGCAAATCTGCCTTAACCGTAACAAAACTCTGTTTTGGAGTGGGTTTTAAATTATCGATAATAACAATTATCTTCGTGGTATGGTTGCTGGAATGCTTTTGAAGGTAATCAAACATAATCATACATTAACATTAAATACTTTATTAAGTGTAATTAGTCCACCTGATCACCCGCCCCAACATCGTAATCATCCCGACCCATGTGCACTCCATTAGCAATTTCGGGACTCTGCTCTTCCAGAGCGACCAGCAGGTTGCAAGTCTTAAAGTCGTATCCTAATAGACATGAACCATTTTAGAACAAATGAAATGGGTTTGTTTTTTAATCAACATTTTGGTTCCCAGTGTCTCGCAAGCGCCACCAGAATTGGCGAAAGGGAATTAGGGAATGGGTAGAAAGGGCAAAAGGGTGACAAAAGGCAATCAATCTGAAGCCTGCCTGAGGTTGCATTGCTTTTATTATAATAATTTAACCCAGCTAGCTGCATAATTTAGTCATTGTTTGCGCGGCTGTGCTGTTTTGTAGCAAAATAGTTTTATTTCTTAAAGGAGAAAGCATTTTTCATCTCTGTGATAAATACTACCCTAAGGGACCCGCTTGCATCATTAAAGGAGAGGTAAAGGTAATTTTACCAGCATAATCTATTTCATTTAAAATAGTTTATTCGTCAGTCCCACTGTTGCATTTACCTAGCATGATATGTGATCTTCAGCCAAACAGCGGCTAAAAAAGCTTGAGAGTAAAAACCCATCATAGCCATTCCATTTTTTCTTGCATGCGGGAATTAAAAGTAAATAATTAAGGCAGATTTGCATTTGCAGCCTTCTTTGCTTGACGCCCCTGCTTCTGTCATAAACCGTGCCGAAAGTTGCAGTTTAGCATATACCTTTTGATGAGTCATCATAACCGATGTGCTTAATCGTGTCGCGAACGACTTTCTGATAGTCAACGTTAGCTTTAGATGTAATTTCTCCGCATAGCAAGACCATTCCGGTTTTTGTTACAGTTTCTGTAATAAATAAAAAACATCAAATTGCACAATCAACAAAAACATGTACAAAAGTGCATACATCTTCAATCGGCTGTTGACTGCTGATATTTAACGAGCAAATTATTTCTTACCACAAGCAACTTTCGCATTTGGATCTTGTTTCAAATGGGCATCTAGAATGGCGTCACTAATCTGGTCGCACATTTTATCTGGAAATATATCACACAAAATTTATTAGCATTGATTGAGCAAACTTCACATTTACTATCGCAATCAACTTCACATCGTTTCGTTTTCAATCAGTCTTTAGTGCCAGTGGAGTGGATTTACAGAACCAGAACCAAAATCACATTTAGCTCCGATTACAAAATGTGCACTCTCCAACGAGTAATTGACCTCCAGGAAAGTCACAATAACATTCCATCCCGGTTCAAATTCCAATATGTGCACACTATGCATTCTTGGATCTGAAAATTCTAGCAATGCGCATATTATGCTGTGTCAGCGGCTTCAAAACTTTAATTCTGACTTTTACTGTCCATTCATTCAATTTGTCACGACGTTCACGACGGCAGTTTCCTACACCATCTTCCATCCTATTTAATACTGCAGTCACAAGTCACAATGCCTTATGAATAATTAACATATCTGTATTATGAATAGCTTCATTTAATGCTTTTAGTACTTCGCTTTTATTTTTTTAAAAGAAATTCTCTGGAATAAAAATAAGAGGTTTCTTTTATTTCATATTTTGTTCAAATAAAGGCAAAATTGAAAAAAATACGAACTAACTAAAGAAGCATTTCTTTTTATTGTCATACAATCGTTTGTATTTTTTAACCTCCACTGTCACGGTTTCCTGCTCTTACAGCGGCCGTGTCATAAGGGTCGAAGTAAAATAAGTACGTGTCTTTCAGCTAGAGGTAGAAATACAAACACCAGTCTTTGTTACATAACTAGAACCGGATTCTGCATTTCATCGCAGTTTCTTTCAGTTACATGTGTTACGTTGACCTCCAGCATTCTCTTTACAAGAAGGTGAAATGACGTAAAATATCAGAAGAACCCTTATCGTCCAACCATACTAATGAAATGAAACGTTTTTGTGTTTAAAATTATCAATAATCGTCATCATCATCACGTCATGCTGCTAAGTTTAAACTTTATCTACGATTTACATAACAAATATTTTTCATACAGATGTAAATGTACGAATTGTCGGCATTCATTAATTCTAAAAAACCGCATGCCGATTGCAGATATATATTTCATAATATTTGTCATGACCCACACATGACACCTAACCTATAATAAAGAGTCTAACATCTTATGACTGAGTGACTAGAATATCTAAATTAGCAATTAGTCCTCACCGAGCAAATCTGTAAAGCAAATATCCGTAATCTTCAACCTTAAAGTAGGCTTATAATGACATTTAATTATCTTCCTATCGCTGCTACAAGGAAAAATGGATTAGTCACATAATCTGCCTGGAATAACGTTTGCATGAGAGTTCTTTGCCATGAATTAAAAAATATATTTTAGTGCTCAGCCATAATAAATATTTGCATTTCCAAAACGAATCAGCGCAAACCACGAACCATCTTTATGACAGCTTTGCATTGTAATAATTGATCAATGGTATTGATGCACTTATACAAACAAATAATTATCGCGTCATATGTCCTTGATAAGTCATTTATAAACAAATGACATATAGTCTGAATGACCCCTAATACTGTAGCTTCGACCATTAAAGTTGCAATTGAGCAAGAGTATTTTTGTGTCATGGTACTCAAAGCAATCCCTCTCAATTTCATCTTAATTCCAAAATTTTCCAAACTGGAATTGCTACTGCTGATTTCAAAGCAGTCATGTGATGTGGAAATCCTGAACAATTGAAACACTCAATTTTGCTCTAACACGCCATCATCATTCTGTGGGTCATCATCACACGGTAGACGTAGAGGGCTCGTATTCACGCCACACGCGTGACTGTTTAGGGCCAAATTAGTAAAAAATTGTATAGAACGAGTACTTTTTTCAAAGCAAAGTTGTACAAAACGCTGTCTCGCATCGCATCATCATAAA
>JAHZND010000405.1:0-17535 GCA_027744115.1 Acrocyrtus sp. NNG-2020
ATTTCAGAAAAAAATGAATTCTGTCAGTTACACATATGAGAAATCAATTTTGCTATACTTGTGAGATTTCTGACAATTCTTTGACTTGATGGGATGTCAATGCACTAAAGGAGAAATTGGAAGATATGTACATTGGATCCGAGGGGTGCACTGTCTTTTGTATAGCTTTTATAGCTGCTAATGCAGAGTGCCCACTTTTCTAACCAAAAAATCTAGATTCGTGAAAAGATGGAGGTAACAATATACATTATTTAGGTACTTGTCTTGTACTTGTTAGTTAGGTAAGGAACTCGCATTAACTTATAAACATATATTCTTATCAACCCTTCTCGTATTCTAAGTTAGTCTATTTGTTTCAGTTCGCAGAAGACTCAAAAGTCAATGCGTTAAGCATCATTATTGTGAAAAAATCTAATCTGTGTAGCATGTTGTAATACGCGTTTGTTCCGCACTTTTTATTTTCAGTTGAAAAAATATTTTTCATGCAGTAATAACGTCGAGGAGTCGAAGGTTCTGCTCCGAAGAAGACTAAAAATGTCTCTTTTGCTCTTACCTTTGGCCAAAAAGCGAGGAAGAAAGAAGGCATACCTGAACGAAAATATACATGCTACATGACAAGGTATATGTAGATATGTCAAGTTGACAGTGAAGATGAGTACTCGCTCTACCATTTTCGAATTTGCTGCTGCTGATATTTTTAGCATTTTTTTCTTTTGGGAAGTGTAGGAGGCCAACTAGCAACCATCATGAATGACAAGTGCATTATCCATAATATGCCTTCAGTGTACGAGAAAATTATGTATATGCACACTTTGCATGATCTATAGAGGTATAATGCGGACAATAATATATCCAGTTCTCACTGGGGGGTACGAGGACCCCCTACAGGTGAGTAATATTAAAAGACCGGTGACAAGACATAAAAATAGTACTGCATTGCACTAGGCTACTCTCATCATCATCATCACTCACTCCCACTGTCAATCTGGCGTTTTGCTACTGCCACTTCAGCAACTGAGAATCAGCCAACGACAATTTATAATGGATAAAAGTAGACAGAGAGACTTTTTTTCTGATTGTGAGTTGTCTGACTGATAAATTGCAATTGTGACTGAGCAACTTCTGGGCTTTCATCCATGTAAATTTAGAACTGAGCTTGGCTATTTGAAACGCCCAAGTGGTAGCTGGTCATTAAACTTTTTTCGCTTCACCGTCACCATCCAACTCTGAAAACATATTATCCAAATCAAACAGTTTCTAATTTCCTTCACTACTTTCTTACAAGACTTGTGCTAGTCGCATAAATTAGTCTCTCTTGTTATATAAAAGATGATGGCGCTATTAATTTACTAAAGGCAAAATATCAGGACATTTTAGTCGGAAAGTAAAAATCAAGCATTTATTATTACTTTCTCCAAAGTAATCAATCCAGGCGAGTTCTCACTTTCATAATAAAGCCGCTGCTATGTATTGGATAGTAGCTATACCCATCTCAAAAGCAACGTTGCATGACTTCGATAGCGACATAACTCGCAATCAGTCACTCAATCCACAGAAACATTCTCTGAAGAATTATTAATAATTTTCAAAAAGGAATCTCCCAGCCCCGATACATCCTGCACCTACTCAATAATAAAAAGCCCACCATTCATTTCTGCTCAATGCGCCTTTGTGCCATTGTTCCTACATTCATGGAATATACATTTTTACGGACGAATTTCAAAGGAAATTAGTTCATTTCAGTGAGCACTTTTTATTCGTGTGGGGAAAGGTGTCGCTAATAAAAATGGTATGATGTCTGCGATACGACGATGCTGGTGATGATAACAAGTGAAACGTTAAATATTGAAGAAGATAATGAATTGGATATTATAAAAGAGTGCGTGTTCCCTCTTGATACTACCGAAAGCACATGTGTATTATTCTCCAGCTATGTAGCATGCGACTAGGTGATAAAAAAATTTCTCTTAAATTGGGTGGACGGCAGTACAATAGTATCCGTAAAGTTGTAAAGTGTCAACTATCCACATTCAGTGAATAAAATGACACCATTCACCATAATAATGTACTGATTTAAGCCATTGGAGGATTAGTCAATGCAACATTCGATGATAATGTTGGCGTCCCTGAGGAATGCGTGTTTTGCAGTGTGCCCAGTGTTTCTTCTTTCAATCCCTTTCAAAGGGAATTATAAAAACTCCCCCAAAGGGACAACACACGTGCTCCAGCATGTGCTAAAAGACGAAGGCTGTAAATTGATAAATATTAACTGCTGAGCAGTGCATTGTATTTACTCCGAGTTTACACTTTCATCAGTCTAGTGTTGCACTCATTGTCAATCGATTGTCAATTTTGCTGGTGCTCTTTGGCTAAATACTAGTTGAAATGAGATTTCAAGGATTTCTTTAAAGATCTTACAACTGCACACGTGCAACTTGTTAAATACCAAAATCTGAAACAGTCCGTTTTCTCTATCCAGATTGGCAATTTATTTTCATAAAGTAAATGAGCGAAATGACAATTTGCAACTTTCAACTTGTCCTTGAAACCGGACTATCTACACCACTGAAAATATTTAAATGCAGATTGAGCAAGGTTACAACACGTCAAAAGAAATATCAATCATACTACTTTTGATAATATGCGTTTTACTTGGGGTACATGCGGCTGCATTTAGCCTTTACTTTTTCACTTACGTAATAGAAAAATGTCACACCGAGATTGGTGACAGGAACAAAATAATTGAGTTTTTTAGAACTGCTAGGGCTTCTCTCTGAGCAAAGAGCTGATTTGATCATGCAAGAAAAAAAGACGGGAATCCCAACCGAGAAACCCCAAAAACCAGACGAGATTCCAAACAATCCAATTCAGCATTTTCATCTCCCTCCCCATTATATTCCAAGTATGTATTACTTATTCGAAAATCTCTAGCGGTAGCTCTCTTTTAAAACTTACCACTGCGGTAGGATGTAGGATATGCCATGACCCACCAGCATTACTACTCACCAGTCGAGCCTTGTTTGGAAAAAGTTGGTTTGAAATTGAATGGAGAAAATGAGAGAGACAGAGAGGAATCTCTAAATCTCCCTTCTGTTCCACTGACAATATCGTAGGTTTTTGCCGGCATCAAGAAGCCGAGACAGCATCACCTTATTAATAGCGTGTGTCATGCATGCATCATCATCGTCAGCTCCACGAGATGATGATCTATTTATTTGGTGGATGCCCTTTGATAGATTTTTTTTGTATGTTGTACCCTTGTACATAATTGCATTTTGGTGGTGTTGGTTTTTTGTTATTTGAAAATGAAGAAAGTGAGGAAGTTTTTACATGGACGGAGGAAGAAAGACTCATCCGGTAGTTTCCATTTACGGTGGAAGTTGAAGCAGGGAGAGTCGAGCAGGAGGATGATTTTGTAGAAAATGTCAGCAAGGACGGGAACACGACGACGGCTGTTGATATTTGATATGAAATTTTCCATTTGGAATTCAGTGGAGGGTGAAAATTCAATTAAATGAGTATCTAGCGATTATCACCCATCGCACTTCTTTGACTTTTTCCCTACAGTGATGACACGACAGCCTTTTCTTATACTGCTCTTCTCCGCTCTCGGAATGCACCAAAGCCTTATGTTTCGCAAGGGAAAGAAAAAGGCCAAAATTTGAATTCATTCCTGACTGCTAAATAACAAACAAAAACTGATATTCCGCCGTCTTGTTCTGATTTGATTAATACAGTGAAAATAAAAGAAGGATCTTGCTAAGTTGAAGGAAAGCCTCGACAAGGGGACAAGTATTTTCTATGTTTGGCAAGGAGTTTTACTAGAAGCCGATTACGATTGCGACGTACAATTGAGTGCCAGCATAAGTCTGCTACGAAGTACGAGCTGGAACCTTTTTTTAATATGTTCCGCGCTATCTGCCTCATGACATCTGCCTTTGCTCAATTTTAAATTTTTGTTCTGATTTCAAAACTAGGCACTTAAGAAAAAGGCCATGTGATCGGAAAAACAGATAGGACACGATGTACACGGCCATCGGACTCGTCATATTTTATGAAGTGCACTATGGGTGCATGTGCATTTTACAATTTCCACTGTCAATTTAAATTCAATGTCCCTCCAGGGAGATTTCAAAGTTTTTGGAAGGAAGATGAAAAAGCATAGTCGTGGGATATGGGTATCATCAGCGTTTTGACAAAGGGCGAAAAACTTTAGGTTTAGTCCTAATCTTCGTTTAAAATCAGAAATGATGTGAAATTCAATAGCGGGTTGGCTATGTAAACGTGAGTTTCTCTCCTCTGCTGCCCCTCAAACCCGAGCCTGTCATCGTCACTGTTATCACTATCATATTTATTTACTTCTAATTTTCAAATCTGGAAAAGAAAGGGGAAATGAAGTTAAAGTACGGCCCTTTCCTTTTCTTCAATGCTCAAGATGATAACCACTTTAGGGTAATACACGTTCATAGCTAACAAAGTGAGCTAAAAAAAAGTCCCGTGCCAAGTTGAGCCAACTGTCGACAATGTAAATATATAGGTAGCTACGCTATAAATAAAATGTGAAATCGTTCCAGATAACTGGAAAAGGATGAGTCAGTGCTTAATCTGCGATGAATAGGAGCTTACGCTTGCTGTTAGTAAAATTAGTTATTCCAGACAAAACCTTTCTCTTTGTGTGATGTAGATATATGAAGGAGTTTAGATTTATTTAAGAGGAGGTCATATATTTCTTCTCGGGTTTTCGCAATTAACTTCCGGTCTCTTCAGTGAGTTTGTGAGTGCATGTTATTGTGCCTGCACAAGTTCCCTTTTTTACAAAGAAAAAAAGGCATCCAAGCAATTCATCAGCAACTTTTGCCTTTCTCTCCTTTCCCTTCCTTGTCTACCATTTTCCATGCAAGCTAGATCTAGACAACTCGGATGGTGGTGTGTGGTTGCTCCGCTCTTTATTTCCTTTTGCAAGAAAATGGGAAGCAACTTTGCCATTGTTGTCAATGAAAAATAATAACAAAAAAAGGAGCGGAAGGGAATGGGTTGGATCGATGCTGCTCTCTTGCTTGTTTTCATTCTTTTTTTTCGCTTTTTTCTCATTTCACAACTACGGTTCGCTCATTCATTCATGGCTGTATTCTAGCGATTTTACTTCTCAAACTGTACTTTGGTATGTTTAAAAAAGATACAAAACCAAGGAGCACCACAATGGATGTCACAAACAGTGGAGGGAGAAGAAAAAAAATGGAAGGAGATTTGCTTTTAGTTGGGGAAGTCAGAGAACTTGTTGAGACTGGATGTAAAAAGAAGAAAAGTGGAAGTGATAAGAATGCATATCAATATTACAGCTAGCGGATAATATCTTTGTTGCTCCAAATGTAATGTCACTGGCATTGGAAAAAATAAGTCTGCTGCTAGGTATTACGATTGCATTTTTTAAAAAAATGCATTCGGCAGAGCTTATACGTGCTTCAAGTGCATTCATATTATTATGCAGGTTGAAGGAAAGGCGCAGAAAGTCAATGGAAGCTAATCATACTCTAAAGAAGTTGTATTATAGGGTATTTTCTACATGGTTGGGTGTGGGTATTACGGGGGAACTGTTATACGATGGTGGAACGGAGCAGATGCTGCACCGAGCGTAGTACAAGTTGGTAGTGGAAATATAAAAAAAGCCTCCAGCAAACAGCAAGCGAGAGCTGGAGCAAGAACGAGCGGAAAGCATGAAATAGAAAGAGAGAGCGAGTTTGTTTGAGAGGAGAAAGCGGATAAAATATTGACTGTGTGAGTTGCGTACATTAAAAGAAGCAAAGAATAGGTGGGCTTTGTTTTCCGAGAGTTTCCAGAGTGGTTACCCGTACTGAAACACCTGATTGGTTCACATAGCTAATCATAAAGGCGTGACTTTGGACGCCACCGCTTTGCAGAATATATATGAAGAAGAGTGCATGCAGGCATGTGTGTGTAGCACGGTGGTGGTGTGTGCAGGGAAAGTGAAATTCTTCCGGTTAGCATGTTTCCACTAATTTTGCTGAACTTCATGTTAAGAATATATTTTTCAAAAAAGGGTTTTCTCATTTTCTCCTGTCTGAATGAAGGGAAAAAAAGTTTCTTAAGTTTTAATGTAAAAATTTGTTCTGGGAAATGCTACAGTTTGAAATTGGAGAAAGTTAAATAAAAAGTGGGAAAAGAGAAGTTTACAGGATAAAGGAAAGGAATGTGTATATATATTCAACCACTCTTTTCATTATTTTTACGAGAGTAGTTAGTAAATTGCCATATTTAGGGAGTATAAAGGATTTCATAACAGAAGTTATCCGACATGTAAAGAGCTCAGCATATTTCAGCTGAGAATTCCGTTTCTTCAATTATTCTCGTAAAAACTCATGCCTTTTTACGTAATATAAAAGTTCCACAAACTTTTAAACTCATTCATGCATTTAAATAGATTACTTTCTGAATTCTCATTACTTCAAAAGGATTGCAACTTGTAACAAGCACACCTTTTTCTGCCTTCTCACACCACCGCATATAAAAAACTGCTCGAGTCCTTATAATACATCTTGCAATTAATTTCCAGAAAGTTTCGCGCCTTTTCTTTCTCACTCCCAATATTTATTTTCTTAATTTACAACTCAGGCTGTCATCCATTTATTGACTGTCAAAGTGAAAATAATACGAAGCAGTTTAAAAGACAAAAAGGAAGAATTTTCTCCTACTTTCCTCCCAATCCCCTTTTTTTCAACTGCTCCCCATTCCCAATAAACTGTAGCAATTTCAGAGCAGAGCCATATACCATATTATTTTATGTGAAGCCCTTCTTCTTCCTTTCACTCCAAATAAAGCAGCCTTTTCAAGACTTCAAAATGAATAAACTGAATATGAAAGGGTATTATTCGGTATAAAAAGGAAAAACTACAACTTCGTTCTTTTCTGCTCCTCTTGCGTATGGATTATACACAGCTATACGAAATAAGTTTTAGGTGTGAGTACCTTTACCTACACGAATCCACAGAACTGCCACCACCGCACTGCTCCAGCACTACCGCCACCTCTTCACTTCTTTTTTGCATGTACATAAATTATCAAAAAGTTTTTCTTCTCCTATTATGGACAAATGGAGTCCCATAAAACTCGTTTTGCTTTCACCCGAGCAAATAATGCCGGTGAACCCGTTTTTCTCTCTAAAGCGAACCAGTTCCAGCGCTTTCTACCTACATCCATAACGGTAAGTGCATTTTCGTCTTGCTTTTCCCAAAAAAAAACTTGTACGCGCATTTACTTCACCTACGAAATTTAATATATTTTTGGGTATTCCAGTTTCTAGCTGATTTTCCCTTATTACGGACGACAATAGGGAGAAAGGGATGTAAGTACAATATATAATGCTCAACAATGTTTTTTAAAATTTTATATCTGCCAAATAAGTATTATGAATGCGCTTTGTATATGAGAGCGGATTCTCACTAACAAGTTCTTCCCTTTTAGCCTTTGTTACTCCACTCTCACATTATTATACATCAACATCCTCATCGTCATCATCATTTTTCTTTTCTTCTTTTTCTAAGTAACAAAAACCGTCCTTATAAAATCCTTTTTTTCTACCTTTCAGTTCTTTTGTGTCGGCTTTCTCTGTGCTGTTATGAAAGATTATTATTTGACTGTCTCCTTCCACTTCTTTTTTGAAGAAAAACTAGTCACATATAACAAACCAACTTGCTCATATTACAGAGTTTATGTCTTTTAGCATGTTACTTATGAGAAGCTCCGTGCTTTTGTTGCCGCTATTGCCTTTTGCAAACTGTTTCGGTTTTAGTGAAGCCCCTGGGGAAAGTAAAGTAACTACTTGACATATTTAACAATAGTTTCGGAGATAATTTTATGTTAGAGCATGCCATACGTTTACATCTATGCTCAAGTCAAATTTAATAATGAGAGCCTCTTTATTGACAGGAGATAGCCAATTACGGCAACTTTTTGCAGTTATGCTCGCAAAATTCGTTACACTTTTTCAAAGCTAATGAAACTGCCAAAGTTATGGCAGTCTGAAAAGAGTAAACTTTTTTTCTCTTCCGAGTTTAATTTTAAAAAAAGATGAGTAAATATTTACCTGCCTTATTTTCGCGTGCACTTTGTGTCGGATATAAAAAAAAGAGGCCGCAATATTTCATTAAGTACTTGAGACTAGCTCGTTATATTTATATTTAGGGATAGGTCGTCTTAAAATAGAAGGTTAGCACACGAAGTGCACCCTCTTCGTCCCTGAAATAGCAGCTTAAAAAAGTGTAGAATGGAGAAAGCTCCTTTTTTCCTTTCGGACGAAGGAAATATATCGAAAAAGCCTAGCTAAAAAAATTGGAGTCATATGCATTTATATATTGATAAGGCGATAAAGTGTTATCCAATACAGTATGTTACTTTCCACGTAAGAATGAAATATCTACGTACATGACGGAGCGGAACTAAAAAGCTTTCAAAGAAAATAGAAGAAGGTCGGTTTGCTTCACTGGTTTTTCTTGTTTCCTCCTCCTTTCTCTTTCCCTTCTCCCTTTTCTTCTTCACCTGCCTGAAGTTGAAATAGTGTTACCGTATTTTTTCCGAGCTCGGTGAAGAGTGCACAGAAAGAGGGAGAAAAGAGAGGAAAGAAGGTGGAGAAGAAAATCTGGATGGAAGTGGGGGGAAATATAAGGAGAAGGAGTAACGTCTAAATCTACGTGAACTAAATACAAGAATGTTGAGCGTTGTAGGCACACGAGTAGCATAGGCTGAGTAGGGATGTCTGTATAAAAAAAATAAAAATCTTTCAAAGTAGGGATGTGGATGAGAAAGTACGCGTATAAAAAAAGGAGATGAAGAGGGGGAGAAAAACATAAGAATATTAGGATTTAATACGTGTGTGGACCAACTAGACACAAGAGAATGGATATATTTTGAAGAAAAGAGGGAGAGAGGGAGAGTGAGTGAAAAATACATCTCTTTTAGGATTGCGCAAACTTCCTCAAAAGACATCCTCAATTCACTGCGCATTTCCCATAGAGAACCAACGACAGGGAAAGTGACAGTCCACGAGGCTCTTTCTCTTTTCTTCTTCCAGTTAGGTCTATTCAGGCTGAAGTGAGTTGAATCAGGAGAGGAAGGAGAGAAGAAGAAAAAAATAGAAGGAGCGTTTGTTACATTATTTGTCTACAATGAGATAGCCCAGTGGAAGAAGGATTGATATTGGGAAGGAATTTGATAAGATGAGCCAAAAACCAATGTTCTTGAGCACTTCGCTTATTGTTTTTTCCCTAAATTGGATACTTCCAAAATACAATATGGCTTTAATTTAATGTAGATAAATTCTTGTAATATTGCAAAATAGGCGCTAATCGCACAAAAAATTTCTTGGCTTCGTTGTTGCAAGCTTGAAAATATAAAATATAAATTTCTATGTACACGCTAATGCGTAAATTTTCATTTATCCGTACAAACGTAGTTTTTTTTCAGTCTCTCAGTTTGGGTACGTGCACGACATGACACATACAAAGGGTTAGCGATTAGCATCTTTTTCCCCTAGAAGTAAAAAAAGTCTCAAGTACCCATTCTTATTATCACTCTTCATGTTTTCCTTCGTTTTGCCTAAGTGCTCAAGCAATCCCTCTCCATTATCATCCCTCTGTATTCAGCCTTTTTTGTGAGTCACAATCAGTGTCGTGAGCTTTGGCTCAATGAACTAGATTATGAAAGATGTGTGTCGTGTAGAAACTGTAAATAGTTAAAAGATCTCATCATCATAATATCGCCATCCGTCTCACAGTCAGAACTACTATTTTTTACACTACGTGTTTGGCATCAGCTCAGCTCAGCGTATCTCTGTTTTATTGGACAAATAAGCCTTTGCCCTTTTGTTGAGCTCATGTTAAGATTATACCTCTGGATGACTGACGATGAGAGGAAATAAGTAGTTTCAAAAGTTGACGTATCATGAACTTGTAATTTCAATGTATAATTTTTTTTCAGTGCTATCCCATCCCCACAGCTCTCATTTGTGGAGTGAAGAGGTGTACATATACCTAGGAAGTGGTAATTACGAAGATGACTGTAAAATTTGTAACAGCACCCCTTTCTCACCATTACCATTTCATTCTTTGCGGTTACATAGAATGACTCTGAAGAGACAAAAAAAATCTCCTTCAAGTGTAAAATTGTTAAGTCATTCAGACTCAAAAGTGGTTAAAATATATTTTTACAATTTCTTTTTTTCTCCGTCTTTGCACTCCGCATGTCACAAAATGAAAACCGTGTCGAATTCAACTCAAGGAAGAAACGAAATGACACGATTAGAAGAAAATGTCATGTATTTTTTTATTTCAAGCATCACATTTAGCTTTTAATGTGTATTAGCGGAATGCGTGAGATGGGAACAAATAAAAATAAGTATTTTTTTTGAAAAAGTCTTCCCTTCTACAGTTTGCTCTCACACCAGCCCTTATTCGCATGAACTGTAACACTTTCAGTTGCTCTCTAGTTGACAATACCAATGTCACATTTTTAATTCGAATCACGTCATGACGTAATGCATATTTCTGCTTGGGCTTGGAAAGGAAAAAACATATTTTAGTGCTAAATCTCAAACTTACACAAACCTAAATAAAATTATTATTAGCTGGGCTGGGAGTAGATTGCATGCATTAGTCATTTCATTTCGTTTGATATCAGGAATAAGCAATAATAATAGTTGAAGGGAAAGGTACGTGAGAATTGAAACACCTTTCCCAACTTTTAAATGTACATTTCGTGATAAAAATGGCTTTTATGGCACGATTTAATTTCTAGTCCACAGCTTATTGTCGGCACACTCACTACTTTTTCGTGTTGCAAGCTATTTCCAATTAATTACAAAAAAGATTCGCTTTAATAGTCAACTGGTGCGTATCAAGTGCTGTGCAATTCGGAAAAGGGGAAAGTACAGACATTAATACAGATGGCCAACATATCCCTTATAAAAGTGTTCTTGTGTGCACCATCATCATTTCAGGAAAGGAGAATCCCATCCTAATGCAATTCCGGTACGACTTTGCCCAGCACAATGAGAGGAAATTATCAGAATTTGATGCACAATTTATTTAGTTCACTAGCTGAAATAAACATACGGGATGCAATATATGATGCATGCACTTCTTCTTATTCTTCCCATTTTGTAGTGCACTCAATGAAATGTCCATTCATTACAAAACTACCGTACCTTCACTGTCCTTAACCTCCACGCTAATATTTGAATGAACTGGCAAGGTGGCACAACGCACCAATTTAACACGGAGGAGGAGAAGGACCATGCCACCGTGCTTTTGCATCATGTGTAGAAAATTCCACATTTAGTCCACTGCCATTACAAAGTAGAAACGTGCAGGGCAGAAAAAAAAATTGTAACAAATGGGCTACACGCGTTAATTCGAGAACAATAGGTCAACTGTAACTCTCTTGAAAATGTATGAGCCATTTTCATGTTTCCTCTCATTCATGATATATTTGCCCACCAACCATTAGCATTACATGAGCTCCAGTTGAGGCTGGGAAGGGAGCACCTTCATTTTCTGAATATATATTTTTCGTTTTTATTGTGATTCCTACTAGAGAGGGAGGGAAAAGTGTACTTGGCAAATTAGAAGTAATATTATTATATGATAGTGCCACACCAGTCGAGTTTCTGCTAACCTACCCCTGAAAAAAATGTGCCCCGACTAGGGAGAGAGCTCTCTTTTTTGGAGTTTTTCTCCACTAATAATCAGTGGCAAAGATGCTACAAGAAGTGGAAACAAATTTGGAAAAAGTTTTATGCTTTCTGTACTGGTGGTGGAAGGGATGTGTCCGGGTAGAGTAATTTATTGCGTCATTATAATCCAGAGTTCTTATCGTCCCTTCTCTGGAAATAAAAACAGTCCGCCAGTCCCAGATTAAAAAGAAACAGCTCCACTGGAATGTACATCCTCCGATAAAACTAAGCCCGTGGAAATGCCTAATGAATGCCGTTACAATTTCCCCTTCCTTTTCCTACGTCTTTGTGTTCCTAAAAAAACGCTTTCGCTTTTTTAATGAATGGTTAAGCGAAGTAAAAGTAGTATTAGCTTAATTAGGGCAAATATTACACAATAAAATTGCAAAATAATCATTCTTGTTAAACATCTCGCCACTAATAATTCGTCTTTAATTTATACACAGGAAAATTGTCATAAGGGCAATTGGTGAGCCGCACTATTTGTGAACGACTCCGCTTCTCTTCCATGAATAAACTAAGCCCGTGGAAATGCCTAATGAATGCCGTTACAATTTCCCCTTCCTTTTCCTACGTCTTTGTGTTTCTAAAAAACGCTTTCGCTTTTTTAATGAATGGTTAAGCGAAGTAAAAGTAGTATGAGCTTAATTAGGGCAAGCATTACACAATAAAATTGCAAAATAATTATTCTTGTTAAACATCTCGCCACTAATAACTCGTCGTTAATTTATACACAGGAAAATTGTCATAAGGGCAATTGGTGAGCCGCACTATTTGTGAACGACTCCGCTTCTCTTCCATGAATATGGTTTCGCCATCTAACAGAAGTATGGGTAACTTCATCTACTCGAGTGTCCAAGTTTATTTTATTGAAGTCAGATGTCTCTGCTCTCAAACCAAACAATATCCATGCAATGCACGCGCGCCCAGCTAAAATCCCCAAGCTCTCCCGCACAGTTCAGCAAGCGCTGCTGTGCTGAGCTGAGCTGGCTTGCCGCACCTTTTTCCCGGCTTTCCAGCAGTCAATGTTGAATAGGGAGACATGCGGCACCTACCGGAGATATTGTGCACTTTATGAGTATTCCACAAACGGCGTCCTTTTCTCTTTGTTCGTTTTGATTTTATCCATTCCCCGGCAGAGTGCATTATGACTTCATTTTGTAGCCAAGCTGCAGCTCTCAGGTTCTTGGTCTAATGTGCGATTTTACTTGACTTATTTGCGAGAACTCGTATTTTATTGTCTACTTTCCTTCTTCTCAAGTAATACAACTTATTTTTTATAATTCTTGGTACTAATATGGCCAACGTGCAAACCACGTACACACTTCCAAAAATCATTATTCCTCCTATACTGTAATGTACGAATGTACCAAGTGTAGGTATAATTTGAATATTAATGCGCATACTGTAAGCATTAGCTTTTACATTTAATTAATTGCATTGCAGTACTGTCGGGTTCAAAGTCTATGAAAATTAGAAGTAAATCATATACGTACTTGTAGTTCCTCTTTACCGATGTGCTCGAGTTGTAATAGTCGATGATCCATTGATTCCTAGAAGGGCAATGTTGAGATTCTGAAAATATGTAAAAAGTAATGTAAGCATTTATCCGTCTTATATTCTTTTTTAAAAAAAAGAATGCTGCCCTGTCCGTTTGTATAATGTATATATGCTGACCAAAAACTGCTGCATGAATAGCACCATGAAATTTGACTTAATAACTACTCAAAGGCAAAAACTAATTGATTTTGTTTGACAAAGCACTGGCTTTTCAGTGTACCATTAGCGACTTTCTAAAATAACGGAGCGAGTCGTCCCTTTGTTCATGTTCCGCTCATTCTTATTTATCTCTCACTCTTCCATGACTTCTGGTCGATTTGATTTGGTTTCTAGCTGATGTTGGAAATGATAATGACCACAGCCTTTATAATTCTCCGTGCCTATTCATCGAAAGAGTCGTGAATGAATGCATACGCCGATGTAGGAACAGTGACATTCCTTTCTTCCCAATCTTTGCATGTGTCTCCTTTTGTGTGACCAAATAATAGTAGCAAGAGAGTTTCTAAAGAGTAAGCCAGCCAAAGAGAAAATAATAGGAGAGAGATGGAGATCGATTTGAGTGATAACTGATGTGTTGTCTATTGATGACGAGGTAAAATGATGGTCGTCATCAGCCTAACTTTTCAGCCTCACAGTTCAATCCTATCTTTCCAGCTTTTAGGAGATCGGATATGGGAAAAGCAAAAAGCTCAATTCAGTTCATTCCCTGGTTGTGCCGAAGAGAGAGAGAGAGGGGCCACTGGATTTTGCATTTCACTTCCCTTTGTTCATTGTTGTGTGTGGACGCTCATTGTGAACCGCTTCAATTTCTGTACATAAGATTAGAGATTTCGCATTCATGGGCTTAGACAAAGATGCACTAGCTTTTTCAAAGAGGTTGATAAAACTTACGGCTTTTATTATTGGGCCCATTCACTCATACTGCATTTACCGAGTAGAAACAGGGTAAGGGGTGACCAAGGCGATTCCACGGAGAGGGAAAAAGCTACGCCGCATTTTCCGCTCACAATACAATAGATGGCTGAGGGAATGGGAGTGGGGATGAGGAAATCAGAGAAGCAGTTCCTTTGTCTTCCACAAGGAAAGTATATAAAACAACAATGCTCTCTTCTATCAATGCTCCACCATGGAAAACTGTACACTATCCAGCGATAACATACATAGCTGGAGCATAAAATGAATAGAAAATCTCAGTTTTAAAAAACACACTTTCCCGTCAATACGCAGTCAATATCTACAATTCTCTTGAGGTTGCGTGTTACAAGTTACGATTTCGACATTTCGAATGGAAGTCGGGAGTCGGAAAATACGATATAAGTTAACGCAGTGAAAGTTTCGCGGACCGTGGAACATTTACCTCATTTACATATTGACCGTACGTGCTTGACAAGAAAAAGCGAGTAAATTTAGTCAACTAAATTCCCTTCACATTCTCAGCGAGAGAGGAAAAAGCAAGCTGAGTTTTTTTTCGGAGAAAAGGTTCACTGAGGAGGAATTGAACATTGATGATGCAAATAGTTAAAAAATGAAAATCTATTACTTTCTTTTCCTGAAACTTTATAATTTGGAGTTTTGTAATGTTTTGCGTACTCAATCTTACTTTGATCCTATCATCACGACAAAAAATCTCTTTTGCTCACTTACTCTTCAAATGTTCAAATAGTCCTCTTTACTAACAGAAATATGCATTTTTCTTCCTTCCCTTTTGCAAAACTTTTTTCATTTGAGAAAGAAGACGAGCGGAGGAGAAAGCGAAAAAAAAGAACTTCTACAAAGGTTTTCTTTTCTCCATGCTCACACACACTAGCGAAGACGACATATCCATATGTATTACATGCAAACAATTGTTTGGAAAACGTATGGTGAAAACAGAATAAAGAAGAGTTGGAAATCACAAGTGAGAAGTGGCCCATAAATCAGGGAGAAATCTTTTGTGCTCACTAAATGTTTCATCTTTATACTTTTTTTTCTATTCCTACTCACTCAAACATGCTCCTGCTACTTCAAACTCCTTCATGCTCCTATTTTTTCGTTTCCCTTTCTCTCACACTCCGCCAGAGCTTTCTTCTCTTCAAGAGGAGAAAAAAGTGAATGGAAAAAGAGTAAGTACAATGTTTTGGAATACGGAATTGGAAACGGTACGAAAAGAAGGCCCAAGACGAAAAGGGTTGAATAACGAAAAAAAATAATGCAATTGTGGAGATTGCTGCGTCCTTTTCCAGCAGCAGCACGAAGCATCTTAGTTTAAGTTGTTTTTTTCGCATTGTTTGTACCGCATTGTAGCTGATACGCGAGAGGTCTTCCCTCCCGCTTGCATTTCCTCTGAGAGATATGCTAACATTGAAATGTAGTTACCTCTTTGTCGAGGCTACTGATACTGAGAGTGACTAAAATAAACTATTTTCGCTATTTGTTCCTACACTGGTAGCACACGTAATTTCATAAAAAAACAGAGATTCGTAGCAACTTTCTAGACTTCTCTCAAACTACCTCTGTCTCATGTCAGCTTCACCCTGAATAACATACCTATGTAATATTATTTGTAATTTCATAGTGGCATAAAATCCTTAAAGGCATCAGTGATCGCACATTAATATGGTCACTTGGTCACGTAGCGGCAAGCACACACTTTGTTTAAGGAGCAAAATACGTAACCCCCTTTTTTTACAGCCGAGCCGCTCACAGATCATACACATGAGCCCTTTCATTAAAATTNTTTTTACAGCCGAGCCGCTCACAGATCATACACATGAGCCCTTTCATTAAAATTTATGGACACCGTGACCGTGTCGTATCAATTTACCAAAATGAAACAGAAATCGACTAGATATTTTTGAGCGCAAACTACTTTACAAAAGCCAAATGATATTATTTGTACTGTTCTTGCTTTTGACTGTTCCCTATTTCCTCTCTGAGAGTTTACCGGCTTTAATGCTTTTCCTGTCTGATGCAATTCACAGACATGAGCATAATGTATTGCTCATGTGGAGCAACGGTAACAACAGGTTCACAAAAAAAGAGAACAACCGGCCGTGACCAATTCATCAGTGTTAATCTTTGTGTGATAGCAGAGAACCAACAACCAACGTTGGATTCATTTCCTGAATGAATGGTAAAAAAAAGTGAAATGGAAAACTATAAATTATTATAGGAAGTGCTACCGTGCTCTTCACAACTTTTTTTTTACCATGTACTCATCTCATTAACGACTCCACTAAAAATCCTCTTAGCAATCCCTGAAAGCAAATAAGAACAGTAAAAAAAGGATCATCAACAAGTCCAGTAATTTTTACCCTTGCACAATTCTTTCCTTTCACCAGTAGACGCGCCAAGCTCAAAATGTGCTAACAGAAAACTTAAATATAAATGCGTTATTAAAATAAACGATGATGCATGATGATATGATAAGTAAGTGGCTCCTTTTAGAACTACTACTACATATAGCTTAGCGAATTTATATGAAAACTGAAGAATCATCCTCGCAATCAAGAGAATCATTCAAATATGCATTCATTATGCGTAGTATGTATATATACTTCTGTCGCTTTGTACTCCCTTCCCTGGGAGGAACATCACAACGGTCGCGAGTAAGCAATAACTTTTTTTTTGTAAAAAACACATTAGACCAGACAATAATACCCCTTACCACTCTCTCTGTCCGTGTGTCCTGTGTTAAAAAAGATGAATAATGTAACATCATAATAATACATGCAATAATGGCAGGAGCAGCAGCAAAAATGGGAACAATAACAAAGAAAAAAAAGAAAAAAATGGGTATAATGTATAAGTAAAACACAATGAAATGCATAATGAAATTTTTTTCTTTCTTTTCTGTCTTACTCACTCTCAATCTATTCATTTGTCTATCTATTGTGGAAATAATAACAATAAATATACGGAAACAACAGAAGAAGCGACTCTAATAGGAGTGAAAAGTGAATGGCGACAGCTATAGCAAGCAAGTGGGAGCTCAGCAAGAAAGCAGAAGAAATATTTTATTGTACACTTTACTTTTTATGATGTAATAGCATTTCTGTTTTTTTTTAAAAAATGGATTGCATATCCTAATAACTTTTGTATATTGCTAGTTGGAACTTGCTAACTATTGTAAATGACTGTGCAAACGAAGAGAATCCCACTTCCAAATTTCAGTTCTACATCCCCTCCCTATCCTTAAGGGGTTGCCACGATTTGTGAAAGGAAAGTTTGAAATTGTGACCTCTCTATACTAA
>JAHZND010000406.1:0-30016 GCA_027744115.1 Acrocyrtus sp. NNG-2020
ACAGCTCAAATGTTGACATAGCGGATGACTCTAACTCGATATTCCGATATATTTTCTCGTGCACTCATCCCTAATTCATTTATTTAGCTAATGCATTGTCTGAAAGCAATTAGACTCTATTAACTGTTCACTAATATGTCTGAGTTCGCACAACAAGGCAACGATGATATAGTATCAGATAACCATCTTTTTGCTCCACACATATTTGGGAGTGGGGCTGGAACTCGACTCAATTTTCAGATGACTCCCCTGCCACATGCATACTTAAACAAGTCTGTGCACTTTGAGTGAAAAGGAGCAGCTAAAAGGAAGGGAATGTTCTGAGGTTTTCCCTGTCTCCAGCTCTGATACTGAATTTAAATGAGGTGTTCACTACTATTACTAAAATCCGCACCTGTTTCTTGATATGTGCCAAGTCTCTTGCGTCTAGCTGAAGTGACATGAACAACCTTAGCTAATCCTTAATATGCATCAGAAGCCCGAATAGGATGACTATGCACGCCTGAAATACAACAAATAGTTGGGTGCAACCTTGAAACATTTTGAAGAAATTATTTTTTTGTGGTAATATCAACGCCCATATTTAATCTTTTAAAAGTTAATATTACCACTATTATAATAGATCAAAGGGAACGAAGTTTTTCTTCTGTACAGCAATTGCAAGAGAGGTGTGCGTGGGGCCTTACTGCTGCAAGGAAGAAACATTTCGGCGTTTTTTCACTTCACTCTTCTGCGGTTCGTCAAGGCCATTTTTAGGACGAGTATATTTTTATGCGGTGGTGCAGTGTTGACGCAATCTGCATAAAAATGAAAGGAGTATTGCCACCAGCAAGTGTAAACGACACGGCTATCACGAAATTATTTCTTTTTTTTTAAACATTTCCTCCATTTCCCTCCATTTGTTGAGACAATATATAGTAACCTGGCGTATGCAAACGGGGAAACACATGGGGAAAGTGTCATTTGGTTTGTGTCGTGTCGTTCTCTCTCCTTTCCACTTTTTTCACAACTTGTCTTCTTTTCCTGGTATTAGGGTATCATCAAAAAAAAAACTTTTCCATCCCTTAAACGTTATGTCGCCTTCCAGGCATCTGTTGTCTTCTTGGGTAATGCTCGCCATTCACCTAAAACCACACTTTTCATACTACATTCTTCCACTTTTTCATACTTCCGTATAATTTATCCTTCTGGGATGTCATGAAATGGATTTTTGAAGTAATATTGTAAGTGCATTTTACGGCCGCACTACTTACTTCCTCCAGACTATAAATTTGTATGGATCATATATTTGTAAAAGTAGAAAAAAAACTTTCGTATTACCAAAAGAATAAAAAGATTTTGTCCATATGGCTACTTTCTAAGTAGTTTTCAATGGGAGTCTCGGTCTGGATGAAACCGCCCACGATTTCATTTTCTTCCGGGACAATTATTCATTTTTAAATTTTTATAATGGCTTTCCTCCAATTTTTCTACTGCCCACACACAGAGCAACTTCTCCTTTCATTAGGATACTACGGATAGAGTGGAACTGGGATTTTGACTAGCTAATCCACTCTAAAAGTGTGTCATTGTCAGCATCGCCGATTTCTGAGTCATTTGTCAGTAAAAGCACTAAAGATTAAGATTAAACTACCGTTTTTCCAGCAGAAGGTAAACAGAACAGGGACAAGTGAATGATTTGCAGAAAACAGAGATATATCTCTTTATTCCCGTTATAGTCCAGCTGAAACTGTACAAATATAAGAGGGAATATACATTCTCCCCTGTCTTATTTATAGTAAATAGCTGTTTTTCTGTTTCTCCCACTCACTCCCCAGGACAATTATAAAGATGCGTATTGCGAGCTGATACATTGTAGGAGAGATGAAGGTTTGTTGATCAGATAACAAAGTAATTTACAGGGAAAGGAAAAATTAGTGAAAAAGGAACAATTTTCAGTCAGCATCGCCGATTTCTGAGTCATTTGTCAGTAAAAGCACTAAAGATTAAGATTAAACTACTATTTTTCGGGCAGAAGGTAAACAGAACAGGGACAAGTGAATGATTTGCAGAAAACAGAGATATATTTCTTTATTCCTGTTATAAGTCCAGCTGAAACTGTACAAATATATGAGGGAATATATTGTACATTCTCCCTTGTTGTATTTATAGTAAATAGCTGTCTTTCTGTTTCTCCCACTCACTCCCCAGGACAATTATAAAGATGCGTATTGCGAGCTGATACACTGCATTGTAGGAGAGATGAAGGTTTGTTGATCAGATAACAAAGTAATTTACAGGGAAAGGAAAAATTAGTGAAAAAGGAACATTTTTCCTGTGAAAACGGACAGGAACTAGTACAATAGCAAATTGGAAGAGTTCGTAAATGCCAGAGGGATGGTAAAACCAGAAGAAGGAATAAGCTGGAGGGACAAGTGGAAAAAAAGGGATGGAGAGGGAGAAAATAGTTTTGTGAAGAAGATGAGAATGATACTAGGAATGACTTGCCTAAATGCTTGGCTACTCATGCCAGGCAGTAGAATATGGAAGAAAATGGGGTTAGAGGCAGGGTGGAAGACATCTGTCTAGATTTATGAACAGGAGCAGTGATGGGGCTACTTCACTAGTGCCAATTAGGTTGGTGTTTAGGGAAAACCTTGGAAAAAATAACTTTTTTTAGGATCGTGTGGCAAGGAAAGATATATATCGCACTAAACTGGAAAAAAATTGGATGACCNCTTTTTTTAGGATCGTGTGGCAAGGAAAGATATATATCGCACTAAACTGGAAAAAAATTGGATGACCAACTGAGACGGCAAGGCTAATGTGGAAGGAGACACATCTCATGACGTTTCTACTGGAAAATTTACTTTCCGTTTTCATGAGCCAAATCAACTTCAATCGTAAAAAATATATGGAAGTGAAGTAATAAGAGTTAAAATTCGGGTATCTGTAAAAGCAAACCCTGGAAAATTTATATTTAAGAATTAATGCTTTTCACAGACACAGTCGGAGATGTTGACTGCTGTGCTGACCAATAATAAGAAATTGGCTGAAAATTTTGTTGGATCGAAAGATAAAAGTTTCGCTTTTCTAAGTTTTTGGACTGTCAAGAGAAAACTTTTATTTTTACCGCTGATGACTGACAGTAACACCCGCGTTGGACTGTCCACTCACCAAATTTTTTTATTTAGTTTTAGTCATTTTAAATTTAAGAAAATGATGACAGAGGAAGACATGGATATTTTAGGCAGTAAACAGTAAAAAGAATCTTCCTGCTGCTGACACCTCCTTTTCCAATTTACAGCAGAATCGTTTCCATTTTGATTAAAAATTAAATAAAACTGGCAGAGAAAGAGGAATTGACCAAACCATTCTATTTTTACTCTCTTTTTATAGGCGAAAAATTCGAATCTGTTTTGCCCGACTCTGGGGGGTACACAAGCTTCATGAAGCTGAAGATTCGGAACCTCACCAGCACCGACTTTGGATCATATAAGTGTCTAGCGAAGAACTCTTTGGGAGAGAGTGACGGTGTAATTAGGCTTTACGGTAAGATCACAATTTCAAACACTTTCATAATCTCTAACCATTAATTGCATTTTCAGCACCTGATATAATCTGCCAAAATACGCAATTTACAAGTTGCTCATTCTTCCACGCAGGACAATGAAGTGCTACTGTAGTACCTAAAACTTTTGTATTTTTGTGGGAACGTCAAAAGAATAACGGATGAGCTATCCCGATAATTATCACTATTACTAGAATCATCATCGCATCACCATCATTATTAGAAATATCTCAGGGATGAAAGCTACGGAAAAGAAAGTTGGAGAAAAAACATTCTACTTTTCCTTGCTATATAGAAATGTTCGTAATAATGGAAGGGGAAACCGTTTTTTCTACATATCTCCTATTTTATGAAGCTTAACGTGCTCACGTAGTCATCGCTGAGGGTAAATCCCTATGGACGATGGAAGGATAGTGTATACAATAAACAAGAGACACAAAATATATAGAAAAGCTTTTTTCTTCTTCTTTCTCCTTTGTGGTCTTCCGTAAATACAGTTGCGAAGAAAAAAATGTATATTTGGAAGGGAAGACGGGGGAAATGTGCGGGATAAAAGACAGATCAGGGACAGAGACTTGTCATAACAGATTTCTGCTTCAATTCTGATCAATCAAGATTAAATTTAGACCATCCCATTCCGTGTCTTCACTTAATTGATTTGTATTTCGATATCTTTATTTTGCTTCCTCTTTTCTCTTTTCAATCTTACTCTTGTCATCTCCCTTTTTTGTTTACTTTGAGCTTCCCTTTCTCCGGGAATTAGCTGAAAAAAAAGTTGTAGAAAAACAGTGTATTTCTCCCGTATTATAGGCTAATGCGGCTAGGAATAAAACAGTTAAATTGGGAATGCCGTCACAAATTATATATTTTTTATGATGTAGTAAAAATTCAAAGTTTTCCGATAAGGTAAACACACACCGCAAAGTATGAGTA
This sequence comes from Acrocyrtus sp. NNG-2020, assembly GCA_027744115.1. Classification (NCBI taxonomy): domain Eukaryota; kingdom Metazoa; phylum Arthropoda; class Collembola; order Entomobryomorpha; family Entomobryidae; genus Acrocyrtus; species Acrocyrtus sp. NNG-2020. Next base: position 4,484 of record JAHZND010000406.1, read on the forward strand.
GTTTATCGGATGATGTATGTAAGTGTGCCGTGTGCCTACGAATTTTCCTCTTTTTTTTCTTGAGCAATAGCAACAGATTAGAGGAAGGAAGGCAGAACTTTCCCTTTCATATGAATAATTTGCATTCCTCCGTCATTCAAAGTTTTTGGCAAGTTTTTATCACTCTGCTATTCCTAAACGATGAAGGGAGGGTAGAAAATAAATATTAAAAAAACTTTTTTAATATGTTTTTAAGTGGGCTGTTTCCGTTTGTATAGCACGACTCACTTATTGTGAATATATATTTTTTGCAGAGATTCCCGCCCCATCCACTACAACAATCACTACTGTCGCAAGGACCACCGCCAACCCACATCGCAAACCTAGGAAAAAAGAGTAAAGAAAAATAGTTCTATTGTAGTATAAGCTCGGAAACCATAAAATTAAGTGTACTGAAGACTCCGTCCGACCCATATAGCTTCAGATGTCGAGATTTTTTTTTGTAAACGTTAATGTGAAAGTCGCGTACGAATATATACTTACACCCAACCGCAAAATTTTTTTGTGGCATGGCACGCTGCAATGCCCCAAAAGACTTGAAGTCAAGAAAAAAAAACGACCTCAAAGACTATATATTACGTCACGAAGTCTCACTCACTGGAAATCATTAAAAAATCTGAACACATCTTGACTCCAGTAAATGGTCTATTAAGAGAGAAATCTTTTCCAGATTGATGTTTATCGTTCACGTTCATTTCATAACTCCGTTTTTTTTTCTCCTTCAATACTACACGTATAAGGAACTAGAATGACAGAAATTTTTTTTATTCTCCTTTCCATCTCTTTTCTCTCTGTAGTAGCTCTGTGAGGTGTGTGATGCAGTTCTAAATGGTAAATAGAAGAGTGAGCTGGCTTCCCTGGCGCAGCTTTTGGAGAAAAAAAACGCACGTGTGAGTACGTGCTGAGGAAATTTTATACAGTTTAGCCCCCGTTTTCTCAGATCCCTTATGAGAATTTTTTTTCTTTTCTCTGTGGACCCTCATGGGTATGATTGCAAGAATGGTTAAAAGAATTTTTTTACAAACATCTTGTCTCTTTAACACACATGGAAAGAGTTGGAAATGAGGAGGAAAGTAGGTTAGCGGTTTTCCACTCTAAACTCTGCAATTTTAACGGAACAAAAGATAAATATTGAGCGCGGTAAAAGTAAAATGGTCCAGTGAGTAGGAACAAGTGAATGAGAATAAGTATTTTTTTAAATGCTATAATACAAGTACCAAGTAGTTAGTGAATTATTAATTTTACCTACCTATGAGAAATATATTAACTACTTAAAAATAGTGCTGTGCTGTATAAACTGTCTGATAATTTTTTTACATTGATGCCCAATATATATTTTATTTTCTTAGATAAAACAATAAATAACGAAGTCGTATCAGATTCGGAGAGAGAGTCTTGGAGTACTAATAAAGGTAAAAGATTGACCTTCGTTTTTGCGATTTCACATGCCCACTCACATTTGTTCCTTGTTGATGTAGTACATGCTGCTTTAGGTATATATTTTATGCGCTCTGCTTCTGCCCCCAATTTCCCGTTCGCGTTCCTTTCTGCTCGCCTCGTATATTGTGTAATGCAGTTGGAAGGGAAGGTTTTCTCACTCCATTTTTGCCCTCTTGTCTTCTAATGGGTTATTTATCGAGACATGTAAACACTGCTGTACAAGCTAAATTATCTTAAATTGTAGGCTTGCTTGATTATATTTTATACAAGTTTTTATAGAAGTCTTTTTTCGGGCTATATTATGTAAGTATTTAGCTCGCAATAAACGACCTTTACTTTTTAGTTCTAACATTGCCCCAGAAAACGGTTTCATTCATAATGTGTAGGTGCAGTGACGGAGGCGTACACAAATATACTTCTCTTGTGTACCGCATCACGTCTGTGTACTTTCTGCATCAAGTACGATTTACTTCTTGTAGATTTATTTGCTCTTCGTTCTTTTCTCATTTATTTTGTAAAACAGCTTTGGGCGCTTTTACCGGAGCATTGTTGTCTCAAGAAAAGCGAGATGAACTGCATGGAAATGCTGCTTTGTGCTTTTTTCTTTATTTTTCGTTGCGATTCTTGAAATTAAAGTTGAATTGAGAGCTTAGTCTATCCTTTTACCTTTTAACCTTTTCCAGAACATCTTGATATTATCTATTATCTAAGCGGTGCACAAATTAAAACATTTTAAAAACGTGACGGTAACAGTTTATGGAATTATTTGGCAGTTGCAGAACTTTATTTTTCTTTGCAAAGCAAATTGAGTCAAATTACTGTTCTTCCAAGGATAAAGTCAAAAATACAACTTTGGTGCCCTTTTGCATTGCTAATATTGCTATCAGCACTAGGTATTATGAGTGGCTTGCTTTGCTGCGATTTGACAGAATGACGAACGGGTAATATTTGCGTGCGCATGCTACTACTACAAGTCCAAGCTGTAAACCACAATTACCAGAGACCATATACTGTTTGCTTTGAGTTAACCAGGTTTACTAGAGCAAAGCCCTGAAAGCGGAAACGGTGACGAAATAGTCTATCATAGTTCGGTTTGTTGCAGTCGGCTCACTCAATTACAAGTTAATTTGTGGGTAGATACTGGTGCTTATGCTGGACTCATGTTTTCGATTACTGCTCGAATTCATCTACCTATTCTTATAGTTTCCGCGTGTAAGCAAAGAGTGCAAAAATTGTCATAAAATCTCAAAACTATTATCTCCTCCTTTTTCCCTTCACTGTAATTAGTAAAGGTAGAAATATTTTTCAACATAGTTTTAGAACTAATCATAATAAAAATATGAATCTGGAAAATGCAGCTATCATAAAATACATGCCTCACAAAATAAGCAGGGGATGATGATACGTGCGTACAAAAAAGGAGAGTAAAAATGGTGTTCCATCAGCGGAAAAAGAAGGGAACGGAACAAGTCAGCAGAGGGAATGGCTAATTAGGGAAAAACAACGAGGGAGACGTCTCATTACCACCACTGCATTCTGGCCATGATACGAGGTATCAAGTGTAAATAAGCCTTGTAATGGGGAAAAGTAGGAATACAGCCACAGACAAGACCTCAGCATCTCGGCCAGAGTCAGAGTCAGAGGGACCGAGACTGAAAATTAGTGGAGGAGCAACGAGAAAAAAAATTCGAATGTCAGTTCTATTTTCTTTTCTAGCTTTGCGGTTTTTCATAGACAGTCTCGTCCCCGCTCTGGTGGTATATACTTTGGAAAAGGGAAAGGTAAAAAAAAGATGGGGAGTGGAAAATAGATAATGTAGAGCAAACAAAACAACCCCGGTTCTTGTTTTGATTAGCCCCAAAAATACGAGTAAAAATGAGTGGATGATGAAGAGGAAGCTAGCAAGCAGAAGGATTTGGGTAAAAGTCGCAGCTCGTTTCATTTTCTAGCAGTCGTATAGCCCGTAGTCCTTCAAAGTATTAAATTATATCCTTTTGCATGGCGATTGTGATTATGCCCAGTGACAGTGAATAGTGCAGTGTGCTATGAATAGGTATTGAAAGATGGGCAGTGTGCCGTTTCAGTACTCTACTCACGCCACTTTGAAAAGTGACAGATAAAGCTGGGTGTTATCTTTTGTAGGTGAGCAAACTGGAGAAAAAGGGAGAGAAAATGGGAATATGGCTTGGGTCTGGAATGGTAGGATAGATGATGAGGATGAGCAGAAAATACTGGAAATGCATTAAGGTCGTTGTTGAATGCGCTGCACATTTTAGTGACCAGAAAGGATTACCAGCTCATTAATCTGTAGTAAATAATCTCTCAGAGGCAATATAAACAGCAGGGGTGGTGGCTATGGCAGTAGAGGTGGACTGCCCCTTGCACAAAGAAAACTTCCTTTTAGAAGATTCGTATGCGTGTGCATGTAGCATAGTCTCCGTCTCTGTTCTGAGAACTTTATTAGCTTTGACCTTTGTAGTGGAAATGAAACTTTTGTAAATAAGAAAAAACAAAGCGTAGTCCATTTGCTTGGAAATGAGAGGACTTAGGAAAAACAAGGCCGAATGAAAATGCAGAGGGCAAAAAAAGGAATGATAATTAAAGGCGGAATATCCTTTTTTTCTGGACAAGCGAAAATTTTAACATAGGAAAGAGCAAAGAGAAGCTGATAAAAAAAATTTTCATAGCCCATTTTCCATTCACGTTCAGTTTTTCGCTTTCTGTGAAGACTCGCATCGTTTCGCATTACTGCCACCGACATCGTTGTCGTCCCGTTTTCCATTTGTTTTCCCGTTCTTCTGGGAGCCGCAAATCAAACTTTGATTTAAGACCTTTGCGATTCTCACCTGAAGTGAAATGGCTACGAACAGAGTTTAGAGCTGCTATCGACTTTAAAGGAAAACTCTTCCGGAGAACTTTCCATCCCTAACTGGAAACTGGAAACTCTCCTTTTCTATCTTCTTGCCCTTTTGCCTTTACTGGGAATAGGAATGCAATGTGATATCCAATTCCGGTTTTTACATATTTCCCCTTCTTTGCTATCCGCATGCAGAAAACAATGCTTTCGCATAGGAGCCACTCACAAAAACTACATCCCATTTGTTTTCATTTCCATTCCCTGCTCCGTCGCATCTTCTCTCATTTTCAAATCACAAACTTTAAAGCTATTAGTTTTGCTTGTAGTCACGCTCATGTACCTTCAAAAACAGTTTTTCTGCAATGCTTCTCACTTTTTCTATGTTTAAAAAATTATAAATGAAAAAATACGTCGCTATAAAAGAGTTAAGCACGCTGAAAGATGAAGATTAACAACAAACTTAATTTTATTTTTGTTACAGGACAAATGCCCCCAAATTTCGAAGATTTACGAAATCACCACATGAAAGGGGACAGTTCCGCGAGTTCCAGCAGTATGAGCGTTTTCACGAGAAATCGCGGAATGCGATTAGGATTCGAGAAATCAGGGCAAGATATACCCTTAGGCCTTGGACAGCAGTTGCCACCTTTCCCAACTCTGCTGAACTTTCTATCCCACTCCGCTCTCTATCAACATATCTTCAACTTTCTAGTCGGCTTTCACAGCTCCTGTGAAGCCACTCTGATGTGCCTCTGCATTTCCATGATTTTTATTGCTTACTTTCACTAGAACGACTACTCCAATTTCCCCCGGCTTACTCCATAAAGTTAAAATGAATTATATTATACCATCGCATATTATTTATTAGCAGATCCATTCATTTTTCAATTTTTATGGTAAAGAATTGCACGCTAAAAATGTAAAGTTGTGGCTTTTGTATTTAATTTTAACATTCAAAATTAATAATGTAAAATAGGAGAGATATGAGAGAGAAAATATTTATCTAACTGAGGCTAGGATAGGACTTTTTGAATTTCTGAGGAATGATAGTGGTCTCCTGTCAAATGAAGTGTCGGAGAAGGGGCAGGGGCACTATAGCACAGTCAAGTGACTGAAGAAACGACTCCTGGAAAAAGTGAACTGGATGCTTGGAAGCAACCGAAACTGACACTACACCCACTACTGCATATTCAGAATTGGAGAAGTCGAGTGAGCTATAATGAATTTAGTAGTACAGCCGGAGGAATGATAATGAGTGGAACTAGTATGATAACAATAACTGATACATATTTCATAGGAAAGAGAGTGTGTATTCTGCAGAAAACTGGCACAAATTACTTCACAAAGGCTGGTACAAAGTCTACGGCTAAGGAAATCCTGTGTTGTTAAAATGCTGGATCAATTGCAAATTTGAACATATTTGACGTACATATAAATTATATCCTGTGTTAGTACCATCGCCACTATAGCAGGTAGGTGCAGTCTGTAACTCTCTACAGCGTGTTTAGGTTTGTGACATTTCAGTTTTTACTGTTTTGAAGGCGGATGTTATCTGACGGTGTAATGTAAAAATCACTAAGTTAATTTTTTTGTAAAATATAATTACCTAAAATTAAATGTATCTTAGACTGCTGCCGGACAAAAGGGGCCCGATGTACCATTGGCAGTCTTATACTTGCTTCATTCCAAGTAATGTTTAAAATGGATGTAAGCAGTTTGGAGCACATCATTATGAATAGATACACGTAAAATGGATAAAATTTAATTGTAAATTATCATAGGGTAATAATATCTACGTGTTAACTATTAAATATTAACAAATAATATTCTACAAAAACACTAAATACATAGTAAAAAATGTAAACCAACTTTCCAGAGAATATTTTTCATAGATAACAGCTAAAACATAATATGGTAAAACCGCTTCAACCTACTCACTCGGCATAAGATTTTCATTTTCACGGATAAATGATAAATGTGGTAACTTGCAAGATTAATGTAGTAAGAAGCAATTCGAAAACGAACTGCACTTTACAACTGCAAGCTTGTACGATGAACTTACAGAGATAAGGAGTAAAATGTGTGTAAAAAGCTTGTGGATTTTTTTTCAATGAGTGAGCTAAGGAGGCAAAACTCCGGTAAATATTACAAGATAGATAGGTATGGATAATGCATCTAAATTACAAGAGGGGATGAGGAGGAGAGATTGTAAGAGAGGAAAATTGCGTCACTTTATATGCTTTGTTCGGTAACAAAAATAATATTAAAAAATAGGTATCCAATATTTAATGCAATAATAAATTTGACATACGTAGTTTTACGCCAACTTTTGCATAGCTGTACTTTGTATTCTTCATAAGAACAAATTATGCAAAGAATTCAGTAAATAAAAATAAAATTTTAATGGATAACCTACTACTTGTCATCATCAACTCATATGGCATACAAAAAACCCTGATTTTTGTGTGATTGGTAACTTCATTTATATCATGTTGTGCTTTAAACGTTTGTACTTTTCTTACCTTAATTTATGAAAATCTTCAGCAGAAAAAACGAAAATTAGATAAGTTATTGTGCCCTACACAAAATACATAGTCTCACTCAAATCAAAAAAAAATATTCACACACTACACGGATGTATGTTCGTCAAATTCTAAAAAGATAGATATATGAAGGGTTTTGTACCTCAAATATTATTCGTATTATTACTTAAGTCAAGTCACAAATGTATACGGATACAAACGAGGAGAGTATCTACCTACTTTATTATCATTGTACTACCACTAACATAAATTATATGGATGTACTAAATTAAAGTAGTAAACTAATGTAAATAGTCGTAAGAGTAATAGCATAATAAAAATATTGTGCATATTCTGTATTAAACTAAAACTAAAACGAAATAAACGATTTACTATAAAAACATGTGAACCCTATAATGTTCTATTTCACATTCATAATGAATGGATGATTCATGCTTTGGCTAACTGGCATCAAATAAATTATGTTCACAACAGGTTACTTGATTTTTAAAGTTTTATTATCGTTTATAACAATAGTAAAGCTGAGCAATTCAACAATCCACAGTATTAAGCTGGAATACCCCTCCTTGTTAAAATAAAAAAAGGTAAAGTTTAGCTACGAATAGTCTATCCAAATGCACTGCAGTCACTTATCAGATACCACTTCAAGTAAAATCCATTTTCCAATAAAACAATAAACTAGCACAATAGTATTTAAGTAGGTAGATGAGTGATGTCAAATTGATAATTTCTTTTAGTTAATTTGAATATCCAAAGGAGGATTAAACCTCCAGACGCAGTCTTCGGCATTTTTCCGATTGCATTTAAAGTCTACTTTATATAACCCCGGAACAAAGAATATCATAGACATGGCGTGCTGAAATGAATTCCCGGGACATATCTGTAAAAAGACAAAGAGTATTTACTAATAAGATTGCTATTACTATTAACTACACACTGATCTACTTGAACCTTCGGCTATAAAGTAATCACCTCTGGAATGAGAACGGAGTCATTTCCAATCACTGCAAATCTAGAATCCAATTTGTAGTTACACCGACCGTTTTGATAATCTTGAAAGCAGTCCAGTGAGAGTGAGAGATCTTCAAGAGCCTCTTTTAGATGATTTCTTAGCCACACGTTGACATTTATCATCTCGCCTGCGTCAAATCGTATTTCTTCAGGCTTAACAACCTCCCCATTGATAGTTATTTCTATTTATTTAGCAAACAAAATATGAAAATATAAAATTCCCACATTTAAAACCAATAAAACACAAGTAGATAATACTTTTTAAATGATTTCCCCCCACATACCCCAGTGGATCGGACTAACAGTAACTAACTGCACCATTGGACCAGTGAGACGTATTCCTTGCAACGTTGCTTTCCCGGAACAGTCCGGGAGTTCCCATTTTAGGTCAACGTTTGTAACAATGTGATTGCAGCAAGCTTGCTCTTCCTTACCTAAATTAAAATGAAAAGGGATGCTTTTCAAATACTATCTACTAGATAGTAAATACGATAGTCAAACTGTTATAGTAATTAGTATGACTCACCTTTCTCAACATTTGTCATAGGACAGCGATCCAGTGGAACTGGTATCCTACAGGACTCTGCTTTTTCTACCAGAATTTGTTTATTTTTCGCATAATGAACTTCCATTTCATTTTCTGTTGCGTTCCACAGATCTAATACTAAATAGAACTGTGTTGGTCTAAAGAAGATAGGTAACAAAATTAGTTGTAAACTTCCTTAAATGTAATGTGATTATTAGCAGATAGCAAAACCAAGTCACTCCAACTTACGATTCCCCTGGGAGAGTATCCCACTTGGTAATGTAAAGGGCTGGTGACACCTCAACGTTAAAAGCTATTCCACATCTTCGGTAATGTCTCGTTTTAAATCCAGGTCCTCCGGAATATTTCAGATTTAATACTGCCTCATAGTTCTGTGCATATATTGCAAAATACGCACAATTAATGCACATATACAACTAACAATTGAACCGATAATACATTTACGAAAACCATATTTGTATTTTGGCATGCCTTAACGTTGGATGCAATTGAAACTTTAGGGCTGCGAACAGGGAATGACATAACACTGCTGCCTCCTCCACTTTTGATGCTTGATCTATACAAATCAAATCACAAACATTTGCCGCATAACACAAAAATAGTTGATTCTTCCAGTAATAAATTACTATGCTTAATAAATACAAACCTATTTGATGCAGAAGATTCTGTACGTTTCGGGCGCAATCGGTCTGAAATAGCACCAAGTCTTGACGGTAACGAACTGGGCCCATCTACTGATGGAGCATTTGAAACAGGTAAGGACGATATGCTGCTGTTATCTGCTGTATTGCTGCTTTCCGGTTGACCTATGAAGTCACCAATCCCATACACGTACATCGTAAAGCTTGCTGAAGCACCTGGTTGGATTGGAAGCTGTGACATAATATTGTCCTCGCTCCACTTAAATATTTCCAAGATTTGTTTGTCTAGACGGGAGTCCATTTTCATTTCTAGGTGCTCGATCGGCACTTTTCCATTATTAGTCAGAGTAACAGTGCATTCTTGTGTTTCTCCCATAAGCAACGAAATACTAGCGCTTGTGACAACCGAGTCTGAAAACGAGCTAAAAAACTCGGACTTTGGTTTGGATGTACTCACCTAAAATCATTCGAATTATTTGATCAGTGCTGCCTCCCTTTCCACTGCAACTAAATTGTAATTAAGAATATTGAGGTATGTCACTTACTTCTAAGGAGGGTAAAGCTGGAACTATTTCAACATCAATATGTGGAAACACCATATTTTTCATACTTTTAAGCCGAATGTTTGACTTGACACCCAAAGTATAAGTAGAATAACCTAAAAAATGAATATTGACAATTTAGAGTCACTAAAGAAAGAGATAATAAGCGTTTTGTTTTAGTTGGATTAATTAATTCGTTAAAATACACACCTAAAATCCTTAGTGTTCCTGGTTCCAATGGTTTTCCAGTTAATGTTGCTGGAAACATGGACGACTCCGCTGGGATGGAGATAACATTCGAGTTTACGTGGAACTTCACCCCTTCAGTTATCAAACACTAAATACAATAAAAATATATATTAGGCGCGAATACAATGCATCAATACTGTATTATAGTCATCTCCTTTATGATTTCATGAATACTGACCATTGACGAGACCTTCAATTCAATTGGTAACGGATTTTCTAGGATAACATTTACTTCGCAGAGTTCACCTTCTACCCAACTAAAATCTGCAAAGTAAATATTAAAATTACTTTGGAAAATTTTGTTCCTTTTCCGTTATACATAAAATTTGGAGTAAAGCTATCATATTATTTATTTGCTCACTAACCTGCTTTTGTAACATCCTTAGCACCACGATCTCTACTGGCGCTAAATGGAGTATATACAAAAGGACTTGCATCTTCCAATTTCTTTTCTTCAACCTTCTCAGGCTTAAGATGTGGAGTAGGAGGTACTAACTTAAAAACTCTGTGTTACAAAATATTAATTTTAAAAGCATTGATATGGAGTGGATACACAGATATTTTTTAAATTGTGTACACATATTCACTTACTTTACTGACGGAATATGCTGCAAGTGAACTGGAGGAACGATTAGACCATTTTCAATTGCTAAAGGTACTGGTAAGCCTTCTGCATCCTTCGACAGTGCCTCCAACTGCTGTGAAAATTCTCTTCGCTCGTCTCTGCTCATCTGGACAATATTAAATAAAAAATCAAGCTTATATAAAACTGTGAAATTGAACTTATTAGTTACACTTTCAATTTCAAGCTTACATGAGGGAGCATTGCGTGAACCAAAAACGTCATATGACGGGTTGCCAATGCATTGTTGCCCTTCCGTTTCGCTGTACCAACCAGCTCCTGCATAACTTGCATTTGTAGACGCGGCCATCCATAAAATAAGAATGACGAAACTTCATTAGGATTTAGTGATAACTTGTACCCCTCAAGTAACTGCAAAAGTAGTGTATGACATAAGGCCCAATTGGGATGGGGGTTATGAGGAGATACACAACGCATTGCTGCAACTCTTTTAAAGAATGCAGCCTTACGATGAAACCCCACTTTTGTATAAAGCTCTGACAAAGCGTTGAAACGCTGCATCTATAAATGTAGAAAACAAAACAAATTAGAGATACAATCTTAATCATAATTTATTTTACGCTTTATTAAGGCTTACCTTTTCGTCCTCTGTCAACTGCAAACTAATGAAGACAGCATTCTGTAGAAAGTCAGCCGCGTGCAAAGTCTGTTTTTGTTCGATAAGTACCAATGCTGCCTTGATAGAAGCCTCCGTTTCTATTATTCCCGCTAAGCGATACTATGTTCAACATTATTTCAAAATATTTTGTATGGTGATTATTTTCTCAAAATTTAACTAAATACATACATATGTTCAGCTATTTCTAATTTTCAATATACTTTTCCGTAGTGAGTAACAGCTTCTCGATATTTCTCTAATATCTCAGAAGGTGTTAAACAATTTTTTATCATTGGCTTGTAGCCTCCAATCTGCTCTGGGTCCAATCCAGGAGGCAGAGAATTTGTAGTTCCAATTGCAGCAACTTTATATTTACTTAATTCGCTTCCTTGTAGAGAAGAATTTCTTTGTAGAGCTGGGGATCTTCTTAACTGAGGATGCAAGCAGGCAACTGAAGCAGAACACATTCCTTCAAGAGCACCTGTACCAAAAATGTCAGCATCAATTAGTTACGTACAATACTACCACACTCATTGATAAACTCAATTTTTGTTTATCCATTTAACTAACTAAAAGAATTTATTAAAAGGTGCCTATCAGCTTTTCGCAACCTATTTATAGAAATTAAATAAATTATGATAGCAATAGTCTATACTATAGTCTTATCTCTAAAAAATCAAATTAATGCCAGAGACGAGAGAGAGAGGGAGAGAGCTCATCGATTCTACAATGAAGTCGTACCCAAGTTTATCCATTCGTTTTGATTCTAGTATCCAGAACAAGCTGGCAATGAACTCTTCAATGTCTGTTTCCAAACTCTGACTATGTTCCATGGTTGGGTAGAAAAGGGTTCGAGCTTTAAAATTTGTAGGAGCAATCAGTGACTTCGGCTCTCCATTATTTGAAAGTTTATCCAAATTTCTGTCGTTGTTAGCATGAAGCATAGCTGCATCCTGTTCCATGCGTGCATATTGAATTGTCCCTGATACGGATTCCGATCTTGAACTTGAATCCTCACTTACGGAATCGAACGTGTCTTCATTAGGAGTTCCCAGATAGTTCTGAAGAGAGTCCGAGCTTGTTGATTTCTTTGGTATGATAGCAGCTCCTCCAATCTGCTTTCCATAAATGATAAAAATATATTAACTAACTCTAACTAACGCTAAAATTCTTACTTGCAATAATACTTTACAAAACTAACACTGCTAGGAGCCGAAGATCCTGATCCTGCCGAATTTGAACAGGACTGCAGTGAATCCGGCATGGCTGTCGATGACACTGCCGAGTCCCTTGGACTTCCAGAACTGCTCTCATTTTTCTTTGTTGCATGAAACCCGTCATCGACATCTACACAAGGACTGATATCAGATGAATGAGATTCTTCGTACAGTGTCCCGTCCGAGTTCAATCCAAAAAGAATGCATCTCGAGTCATACAGTGTGAAGGCGTATCCCACCTTCAGCGACTCATGAATCCGGCATAGTTCGTTAAATTCATCTTGAGAGTTACACTGCCCTACGGTAATCAACCCCAAAGCCTTCCTGTGTGTTTGAAAATCTCCCCAATCGTTGTTTTCTTGTGGGTAACCCCTCAAATATCGTATCCATATGTGACGAGATTGGTTCTGGGAATCAAACACTTTTATCTGATTGATTCTGGAAATCCTTTCAAAGGCCCTGTTAAATTGCTTGGTTCTCAGCTGTCGCCCTTTACCAAACGCACAAAAACATTTAATTAGATACTAATCGTGCAACACAAAAACCAATTTTGATCTTTTATTAGTATTTCAATTTTTTCTCAATCTACCAGTCTAGCTTATCATTACTCAACTTTAACCACACTTATAACCACAACCAGCCATGACTGGAAAATGCTATTAACAAAATGACTTACCAATATGTCGTACTACCACCAACAAGGACTGATGATCCAGGGGTGTTTGTGTGTAATCGGGATATGACATATTTTGCTCTGGAGCTGTTCCCGACAGTATTACGCTCACTGCTGACCTCATTTAACTTCCCTTCTCTTTATCCAAACATTAGACACCAAAACAATAAAAGATTGCCAAAAAAGCACTCTTTCCGAACTCATAAGAAACTCGGGGCTCAGGATGCATTTACCAATTTACTAATTGAATCTGCCAGCAGAGGACAACCACCTTTAATTTTTACTTCCACTCTCCCCTTCAATTTAAATAACAGCAGTTTACTATCTGTTTCTATTCCATAATCTCGCTAGAGCAAACTGGAAACTGGAAAAAGGCAGTAAACTGCCTTGTTATTACAACTTCAAATAGATAATTTTAATTACTCTTTCCCGTTTGCTAAAATAACTTACTATTCCACCTGTCATCCTTTGAGAATGGCTGTGCTGTGGTTGTTCACAGATGACTTGTGTTTGTCTTGCATTTTGTAGATCCTTCTAATTTCCTCACAACCAGAGCCAAAGACCGTTTGCTAAAATAACTTACTATTCCACCTGTCATCCTTTGAGAATGGCTGTGCTGTGGTTGTTCACAGATGACTTGTGTTTGTCTTGCATTTTGTAGATCCTTCTAATTTCCTCATAGCCAGACCCAGAGCCAGAGAGCCAGCACTGCCAGCAGCATCAGCGTGTTAAAAAAGCCACAGCAGAAGCAGACCAAACACCAAAGCAAGTGCATTTAAACTTGCGGAAGGGCTTTATTTAGCTTTTTTGTAACCCTTTTGTAGGATAAAACTGCTTGGGTTTGGGTGGAAGATTGAAGAGAAGATTTAAAAAATGAAGAAATAAATGTATTTATTATGCACAAAAAGGTAGATGGAAACCAGAAACATTTAAAAAAAAATTTGTCAGTACATATACCGAAGTAATCTATGAACGGTTTAGCTGGTGGTGAGTGAAATCTGTTTGTCCGGGAAAAGATTATCATGGATTTGGATAACAAATAACAATGCAATGAAAGCGGCAAGCGTTAATTTACATCACCTAATTTATTTTAATTGTTGGAAAACTTAATGGAACTGGCTTATAAACATTTTAGCAGAATATAAGAGAATTTTTAGAAATTAAGAGAAAAATAAAACATTTTTTCCAGCGTTTTGTATAGGATCTTAAGTAAATAATCACATTTTCCCGTTTCAAAACCTACTCTTAGTTCAGGTAAGGAAATCCTCCAAAAATTTTATCGGCAAATAACTTTGCATTGGAGATGGAGAGGAAATAATGGTGCATGAAAATGAAAATCTTTTGCAGGCATTTTTAAAAGTGGCCAATTTAGAGTAAACATATGTAGGTGAACCATATTATTGAGAAAAGCAAGGGACTTTGTCATCATTGGGCTTACTTGCCAAAGACACTTTTTGAAAGATTGATGCTCTTCGTCACCACATAATTTGCTGGCACTTGTATTGCATTGTCAATGTATGTGTGCATTAATGATAATTATTAGTGCAAACTAGCAAACAGAAATACTGACGATGAGTGTATTCTTTTCTTCGCCACAAAAAGAGAGCCAACAATGCAACTGTTTGTATTCATTCTCCCAACAAATTTGCAATCACGAAACAGGACTTTTTTTCTGTGCGTCCTGTCCTGTCCCTCGCCTTATCATGGTGATACAGGGGAGCCAAGCCAGCTAGCGTTACCTGATCTTCTGATCGATGACATGTTACCACGAAATCGGTATAGGGTTTATAACACAACAATTTTTTTTTCTCTTTGCTCAAAACTAGTTGGCCACTTTCTTTCCTTCATCCTTCCTTCTCGTTCACGTCCTCCGTGCATGGTACGTACCTACATAAAAATGTCTTCATTGTCTAAGTACAAGCTGTAGTATATCAAAATGCAGAAATGAAAATTTGACTGGCTGAACTTCTGAGGAAAAAATGCTTTTTCAAAGAAGGGCTACGGCCGCTAATGATGATGGCTCTTGTGCTGACGAATCACAGAAAGGAAGGCATACAATAAATGCGGAAGACGGCCAGTCGTAGTAGTAACAGACTGATAAAAAATAAGTTTAGAAGATGCATACTGCTTACAATTACCAATATTACCATTTAGGAAAGATAGCCGAGTGGTCAGCGTAGTAGTAGCCGTCAGTGGTGTTTATAAAGTGAGGACGTAACGAAGACCTTATATTCTAGTGACTGACTCAAAAAAGCAAAGCTTGTAAAGGTGTTATTATTACTGCAATATAATTATTATTTTATGGTGGATCTTAAAAACTTATTGATGGACTCGTGTGGCTTAAGGCAAGGTTTAAAAAGTAAAAACCAAATCAGGTTCGACTTGCAGTTGACTTCTAATCTGACTCTGATTGATCATTGATCCTAAGATGTGGATACTTCCGTGACGTACCTTAGACCGCTCACAGTCACAGCTAGTGGAGTGCTTTGCTGAAAGCGTCAGAGTAATATCAAATATCAATATCGTGCTGGTGATCAAGATCAAGAAATAAATTCTTTATGTAGGTAAAGCACTCTAAAAGCTACACTGTGGAGAATTTGTTTCCGAGGGCTTTTGGAAGAGTGAAGTCTTTTCTATAGGGAAAGCATTCCGATTCTGAATATTGTGCCTAAAGTCGGTTGACAGTCCATGGAAAATGTTCTGTGAAATACGTACATAGTTATACAGTTCATACATACATAGGCAGTTTTTGTGAATGGACTGGTCCTGCATGACTATGGATATTGGCCTACTGGAGATGCTTGTTCCGGGCACAGATATGTAGTATGGAAATGTAGCATGTGATAATCCTATGTTGAACACTGTTATGACTGGCTTCTGGAGTTTAGAACTGTTCAGCTCAGTATGTTAGTTATTTAAAGCCGTTTCGATTAGTTGACCTTCTGACATCTAACTGCCCGCTCTATAACTGCCAGCCAGCACCAAGAGCTAGCTGTATGATATACAGACTGCATGGAATAACAAACCGCAGTTAAGGAGGAACTTTTCATATCCAGGTAAGTGAGAGAAACATTCATGCACAAGCAGCATAGTATGTACTTAAATACAATGATAGCGATATTAATATTGGCACCATTTTAAAAATGGCAAAATGAACAGATTACTTTAAGCACCTTTTTCTCTGACGTCAGTCACTTAGTTGTCTCTGACGTTCGCGTTCGAATTTATAAAGTACGTAGTAAAAAAATTACAAAAGAATTGTTTAAAGGGAACTTTCTATTCTCCCCTGTTTCTTTAAATTATGAGCTGTAGAACGAATGAAGGATGAACTGTATAGTGCATTACTTATTCAAGCAAAGTGTGATAAATTGATGAATGCATCCACATCCGTATCCGTATGCCGAAAGGGTGTACATTAAGGAAAGGGTCAACAAATAGTTTTTTTTCTGTTTGAACAATTTCACTGCTAGTGAGTAGTGAATGAAGTAGATGCAATGCTTCATCTACAGCAATGACTGACAATGAGAGACAAAAAACATTTGTAGAAAAAAATGACAAGTCAATACCCTGCGCCATGTGGATTCGTGATTGTGTGATTGATGTTGTTCTCAGAAAATATGACGCGAGTGCTGCACCTTCTGCAATGAACCTTTTAATCTTTTCTGAAGGCATGAATCATGAATCTGTGTATAAAAAATATTACGCATGCTAAACTATAATCTAAAATTAATGATAACAAAATGACAAAAGTTCTACAATACCAGGAAATTAAATTATGAAATAGGCTAGTACGTAACTCCAAATTAGGTACCGTGAAAGACACTACGGATGCCACAAGTGTAGGGATAAAATTGTAGAATTGGGTTAAATTCCAAGTAGAAAAATTGGGTACATGCTTAGGCACTTAAGAAATTGCTGGCTTAACAAATACCGGTGTAGTAAAATAATTTCTTTTTTAGCAATCTTTTGAGTCTATCCTTGACATCTTTAAGAGTGATACAGCTCAACCGATACCGCAGGGTGACATCGACTACAAATCCTTGTTATGAGTCAAAAACATGGCATTATAATAATAAAGTAGCAGCAAGTTCCGACGCAAAGGCTTAAATAAAACATGATAAATATCTTTTTGATATGTGGTGACATTCAATGATCCAATTTAATTCGCATTAACTTCTTGTTAAAGCTTGGTTTTATGACATTGAAAATTTCAGCAGGTTCTTTTTGTATTCAAGTAGTCACAAAAGACTGTTATGTAAAGAAGAGTGTAAAGTCGCTATGCAGAACACTGCATAACTAAATTTTTTGAGCTAGATTCTGGATGATTCCACACATTTTCGATGCACTTGCGAAATATGAAATTTATTTCGACATAGTAGGTACTTCAATATGTGCTCATTATCTGATTGTGACTGCTCCAATTTTTTGGATCTATTTTTGATAAAGGAAATCAGCACAATTTGATAATAGGTTTGGTAGACACCGAATTTTAAAAGACGTACTAAAGGTCATGGAAAGCAGCAAGGACTTGACTTTGATATAATAGATTACTTATAAATTATACTATTTTATAGGTAATTCAATCTGACGGGAATAAATAAAAAATTATTGATATGCTGATATCAATTCAAAATAGCAAAGAGCAAACGGCTCGTTTCATTCATTTTAAATGTCACGCGTCGGATTGAAACCTTGAAGTTTTCCTGAGTGGCTCTCCTCACTTTACATAATAATATTAATCTAATATTGTAGTTTATGGCTAACAGGTCTTTTCTTTATATTGACCTTTGATATTGATAAACTTTCAAAATATTTTGTTCCACATCCGGACCGGCGAGGAGAATTTTTTGCAAAAAGGAAATTCTTATACATAATTTGCACAATAATTGTACTAATGCATAATTAATGTGAGCTTGAATTTTTTTAAGGATTTTTCAGATGAAGGCATGAAAACGGAAATTCCAGTTTTCACAATGACCGAAGATCTTACTAGTCGAGAGCGAGACCCAGAAGATGTAATTCTTCTGACTGTGATTCGATGCATTGGTCTCCTCTACGGATATTACCAGCTACAACTATTATGCAGCTTAGGATCCAAGTATACCCTTGGTAAGAGAAACACAATGTATTAGGTCTTTATGTAGGTAAAATATCTCTGATGAATTTTTAGCTACACACTGGTAAAAATCAAGATAAAATAACCGAAGCAAAGTTTATACAAAAAAGCCTCACCGTCATTAGCTGCAAAAACGCAAACGTATATTCCTGCAATTATTCGTCACTCTTAAAACTTTACGAATGAAAACTTTACTAGAAACAATATTATTAAAAACATGCAATTTTTACATTTCTCTATATATGAAATTAGCTACACACAAATCTTTCATGATCAAAAATTGATATGAGCACGCACACTTACCTAATTTGTGCAGCTTGTACTTCCCAGTTCCACGATTCGGATAATTTTAAAAGAATCATGCCAAAAAGAGTGCAAAAGCGGTCACAATGAATGCATTCTTTAAAAATAGTTGATTTTTATCTTAGAAGTATTTGTCACATATACCTCGGACCTAAATTTGAAAGAATTCTGATCTAACTTCTCCCGGTTGAGTCATTACAATTTAGGTACTGGCTGCTCTATTCGCTTTTCGTTTCTGTGTACTGACTACTGACTATATTGGCTATTGCAAAAGCCATTTGAGGATGTGACGACGGGGATGGAGGGCGGTGTGAGTAATCAATTTAGGCTCACAGCTCACTCCGGCACTCTCAAAAAATACATTTACATCAGATCACAGTTTCTTCTGTCATGTCGCCTTCGTCACATCATGCTTACGTGACTTACTCTAGGTACACACTAACCAACTAACCAAACTCATTCAAAATGAAATGCATTGTGTCTTGTGTCATGTTACGTGTGAATGTAATGTGACCGATTTTAAGATACGCTGATGATCCTAATCTTGGCGAACGTTTGCTGGAAATGACGCACTGAACTGGGTATACGTGCTTGCATTCCCAAGCTTTAGCCTTTTTTGAGTTGGTTGTATCGGAAGCCAAGATAACTTCCGAAGGAGCTGTCTAGTAGCACGTATCCATCCTAAATAACCTTGACCTCTAGTGCTCTATTTAATAGTTTTAGTCAAGCAGATTTGCTATTTTGCTAATTTGGAATGTTTTGCTGGCCCTTCTTCGGTATTATGTAATTTTGTATGCAATTAAGATGATGCAAATTTTAATAACAATTTCAATTTTTTTACAGTAATTACCAGTATTTTTCCCCTAGTTGGGAGCTTCATCTTCAGTTCACTGAGCTTCGTACTTCCAGAAGAATTCACTGAAATCCCGTATGTAATAATTTTGATCGTGACCATTTCATATAATAATATTTTAAATAAATATGACCTTCTCTCTGATGACCTCTTTTGTCACAATTCCAATCCAGAGAGACGTTGCTGTACTTCTTGCTGATTATGGACCTTCCCCGTGCATGCTTTCTAACTAGTATTGCCCTAAAGAGTTCAGAATGCTGTAAAGTCGGGGCTTGCTCAACTAGCCTTTTTCAGGGAGTTAAGATTCTCGCACCCTGGCTAAGTATGGATACTGCGATTGAGTGCGTGGTGCTTTTGCTGGGATATTGCTCAGGTAAAAAAATGCTACACGTGAGGTCAGTGTGCTGGCTGACCAGTGTCATATGAATGCTGTACGTTTCACATGTCATTTATATGATTCCTAATTACACATAACTGGAGCGCTGTAAGAGGGCAGATTTTCATACGATTATAAATAAAATTCCCATTTTTTCACACAGGCATTCGTCGACTGGAGGCTCTCTGTACATTTGTCTGCCTTTCAGTGCTTATAAATTACACAGTATTACTTACAGTTTTTCCTGTAGCGTTGCGTATTGTGCACGAGGTAAGTGAATGGAACTATTTAGATATTAAATTCAAACTTAGAATTAAATTCCCATTTCATTTATAATTACAAGTTTATTATTCCGACTTCCGACAGATAGTTAATTCCAGCAGAGAGTCTCATTCGACCGGACTAGCCCAAGTTAAATCAAATTTAGTGATTCCGTCGACTGTAGGAAGAAGTCTACGCGATGAGGGAAAGTTTGGAGGCTCTACTCCCGCTTGCTCAAAACTTGACCAACTCATTATTGACTGGGGAATAGTTTCTTCCAATCAGGGGAACAATAAAAAAGTTGTATACGCACATGAAGCCAATTTGCCTACGGAAATATGTCAATTAATTCACACCAGTAGTTTCTGGCTGCGAGGGAAGATTTTGTCTGCTGTCATTCTAGCGTTGGCCTATGTATTCGGGTAAGTACAAGATGCAAAAAATGTCTTTTCTCAGAACATGATATGGCGCTTGCATATACTGACTTGGCCGCTGGCACACACACATGTAGCATGTAGCACTGCTGCTGTGGCTTTGCCTTGTAGAATTATTAGGCCTATCACTTAGCAAGTTCAAACTAATTAAATAGGGTGAAAACGCTGCGATGCTCTTTTCAGTCAACGCTGACAATATGCGCCGATTCGTATGCCAATACGCTTTCACAAACAAAATATTTAACAACTTGACCTATTCAACTCGCCCTTGTTGAACCATTGATGTTTGCTGACGATGTGGAATAAGTAGAATACATAATTGGTTTTTTAGCAATGCGGTTATATCTATGTTTCGGATGCAGTGGTCCACTGAACTCTCTCTTTGCACAATATGATGCTCACATCAGACCGACCTCGCTTTAATTAAATTCGTAGCTATTTCGCAGTTTTTAAAAAGTGAGGGGTGCTTATGTATACGGAATGAGCGATTTTGTACTTCATTTTACGATATTCGGACTAATTGTTTAATTGTGGTTGTGAAGCAAGTGGGCTTCGGCAGGGGTGGAGTGGAATGAGTGACTGACTATTAATGTGTGCAATGTGGAATAATGGTTGATTTCATTCCGTTGCGGTTGCATAATCTGATAAAGAAACGTTTTCAAAATGCTATTGTTTGAAAAAGTGGGGGTTGGGTCTGTGAAAAAATCAGTAATTATCGAACTATCTTATGGAAGAACTGTTCCTAGCATTGTCTGGTTTTATTGAGAGAGTCTCCTTTTAATAATCGATAATAATGCCCTGGACCTTAACGTAAGTGATTTACTTATAGTTAGATTTGTTGATACGCCTTTTCAACTGTAAATATTTACCTAGGCTAATGTATTTATGTCTTTGTCACATAACCACGCTTATTTTCTATATTGGAAAGTTCTACGTCGGTTTACACATTTATACTTTTGGTAGTGACCACTATAGGATAGGTTTTGTATATTTCTAAGGTCTTTGTTCTTACGTCTACATACATGGTTGCTGGTGCATGATGTACTACAATTACAAAAACAAAAGTGTTGAAAATTTAGGACGAGTATACGAGAGATATCAAAATTTAATCATCAGTTTAAAAAAAATAAAAAATATGTGATGATATAATGATTATTACATCATAAACAAATACATAAATATTAGTTCGGAAAGAAACTGGAAGTCATGTAGAGTGGAGTCCCAAATCTCTAGAGATAATAGCTTCCAAATTGCTCTACTTCTGTTTGAATGGAATTTACTCACGCACCCTAATTCTTTTGTAAGCGTGCGTATTGTCGGTGCGTAAAATCGCATATTGCGTTAGATGTTTTAGACTCACCGTTCCACATCTTCGTTCTAAATCAGGAAATAACGAGGCTCTAACATTGCTCCAGTCCAGTTACAGAAAATAGCTCACCTGAAAATGATTATTCTCAATTCAAACTTCAAAATAAACACAGAATACAATGATTAAAGTGTAACAAGGGTGCCTAAAGCACCGAAAATTAGTTCATGCTGTTACTATAATGAAGTTAAAATTGAGACATACCTAAACCAAAATCTTTCTAAATTGGGATTGGGGTCTACTTTAAAAAAACATTACACGAAATAAAAAGTACAATGCAATGACACATTCCATACATTCACTTTGTATAGTGCATAATTTTTGCTTTGAGCATCTAGAACCAGGTCATTCAACTGACAGAACAATGGAAGGAAAATTTTGTCTAAAAATGTTGGTAAATAACTTAAGCAATTCTGATTATGATTTTATATGTATATGGAAATTTTATCTTCTCCATAATCTGCAAACCAGGTTCCAGGTTGCTGTTCCTGGTACAGAAAAATTGCCAATATTACAAATTTTTACAGTGTTTTAAAAATCTCGACAATGAAAGAAATAAATGTTCATAAAACATCTATTTGCTGCATGAAATTGATGAAATAACTTCTATAAATGTGCGTATATAAAAACTACACCCACTTTAACAAGTAAAGTTGCCAGTTTCAGTTTTAAAACTGAGGAACTCCCTTTCTTTGACGCAATTACATGTACCTGGCTGGACAAAGAGGCAGTTCGTAGGTATATTACTAGACCAATTATGTGCTCCTACTTACCAACCTACCCTCATATTTTATTGATACTGCTTTACCGCTGCTGCTATTGTTGTTTCAATTAGGGTGACAGAAGGAGCAAGGTTGATTTTACTTTTCATTGAGAAAGCTGCCATTTACATGCGTCAAGTCAAGGGGTACATCTCAATCCATAATCCATGCACTACTCTACTATCTGTCTATGAAATTACAAAATTGTTCAGTGTTTTCCAGCCTGCTGCTAGTGCTAATGGTTCAAAGAAAATGTTTCAGATTTCTATTTGATTAGAAGGTTAAACCCGAGTTGGTTTTCAGGAGTGTTTTTATCAAAATTATTCTAAATTTCGAAATTCACTTTTACTAATGCACAATGTGTACATTGTTGGTTTGGGAATATTTTCTCCTCTGCAAGACCACAGATGACCTATCCCTTCTGCTCATAGATCATGGGCTGACTCTTTGCAAGAGCTGGCATAAAAATAATATTCCAATGCAAGCTACATCCAAAAAGTCATAGCTAAGAAAAGCTCCGTGTTTCAGGCAATTTTACATTTGCTATACAATTTCTGAAATACTGTAACGGACATATTTTCAGAAGCCACTCAGCAGTAGCAACAACCTTGCAGTGGTAATATTTTTGAAATGACTTTCATTTGACCGTCTTTGGCATAAGGTATAACGCAACTCAAAGACTAAAATTGTTCAAAATACCGTACTGGAAAATAATGGCCAGCGTTTTGTAGCAATTATTACATACACTTCTTATAATATTTATGGGGACGTTGGAAGATTTTTTGGAGCGCTTGAGAATCTGAATTTTGCTGATCCTGTAATAGGTACTCGCCCTAAAAGAAAGATCTCTTCCGAGGCTGTGCATGAATGCTACTTGCTTGCTTTACTAGGAAATTTTTTTATTTTAGTTTTTCCTCTCATTCGCTTTCCATCGCTCATTTACAAGTTTATCAGAGGTCACCATCACCCTTTTGTGTAGCTACATCCCTTCAATCTCTAAGATGAAATACTGTCGTTTTTGTAAACGTCAACATTCAACATAACGAAATATTTTTTTTACATCTTCCACTGGCTTTCTTAGACACTAAAAACTTTAAAATATTATTTGCTGTGTGCACTGCAAAGTGGCTACAAATCCGTGTCTTTTTTTCGAGGATGAAATGAAAACTGCTACTGGCACAGACAGAATGTAAAAGCTGATCACTGATCAGTACTAACGATAAATAAGGAAATTGGCATAAGCGCAGTACATTTCGTTCATTCGTTGGAAGAATCGCCTGATTCTTCTGTAAGAAATATTTTATGTATTAGTTAAATAAAAATATCCAGTCTTCACTTTGTGAAAATTGTTGGATGATGGAAGAGAAGCTATTTGAGTTCTGGTGGATGGAAAACCTTTGTTGACTTACTCGGGCTGTATGAATACCGAGTGCTGATTAGATCTCACTTTAAAATGGAGATTTGTAAAAAAAAAAGTTTTTCTACGTCGTACCGCTCGCTGCACTAAGCAATCCAAATAAATAGGCGGAGATAACTGAAAATAGCATTTTAGTGTCTGTTTGGACTCCCACAAACAACCCACGTCATGATCACCTCAATAAATGGTTCGAAAAGAAAGGGTCACATTTATTTGTCACGGTGAAGCAGAGCACAGAGAAAGACGCTAAGTTGTTATCTGGGAAAATTACAACTTCAAGTTGAGGACATTTTTTTATTATTTAGTCAAGAGCCACAGTTCAAAATAGTTCATTCTTGTCCTAGTACTCGGAAAGAGTTCATGTCGGATAATTATTTTCTTAAGCGTCAGTGTACATTGTACTTTCCTGTTTATCAGTAGGGGAAACTCGCTGAAGTTTTTAAAGTTTTAAACGCAAAAATTGCATGAAGATACTTATTTTGCTGAGAAAATTAGCCAAAGTAACGAAAATGGAAAAATCCAGTACAAATTCCGTTACACTTCATCAGAACGTGCGTCGAGTGAGTGGGAAAGATTTGCATGTTCCCGTGAGAAGAATTAGTGTGTCGAACTATTACAAGCGTTGTGGGGCAAGTAGTGGTCGTCGTAGAAAGATTTCTGCAACTTGCATGAAATCCTCTGTGTCCAAGTCATACTCTTCCGCACAGAGTAATCACCCGTTGAGTTATGGATTCCGTGGGCTTTTCCTCATGGCGGTGGTTTCATACTACAGCCGAGCTATTTATCCCATCGAGGAGACTACTAGTGGGGGTGGCATTTTCCCCAGCAGACCTAATGCGGATAGCATTTTTGGAACTTTGGAATCCTTCGGATTCATTACATTTAATGGAACTAAGATTACAGTGGAGGCGTTCAGGTACAAAAATTTATTTTAATTTGGCACATAAATCTGAAATGATCAGCGTAGCACTACCAAGCAAGCACTAGTATGATCCCGACGGGAAAACATTGATCAGACATTAGAAATTATGGATTTTTGCAACATGCACGAAATAATTGTAGCCACATGTTTGTAGGTACGCATTAACTCCCCAAAATTTTGGATTGTTTACTGTCACGCTTTTTCAGGCAATAATGCACATTTTGTAGACAATAGGTTCACTTTAAAGCTGACAATAGTATAACTTGACTGTGGCGCCCAAGGTTACCCCTGGCTTGTCCTCACTGCCAAGCGTGTGCAACATAATAAGTTCAAGTTCATTTACCGCTGTATGTTATTATCGAGAAGAAATCCCAGCAGCAAGACAGATATAATGCGTCTAACGCCAGCTGCATCTATTACATTCTTATTCTGAACAATAATGAAAGGAAAATGCAACGAACTTTATTAAAAAGTCGTCTACACTTCTTCCTCAATTATCCAGTCAAAAGTACTTTCGGTTTTATTTTTTTATCGTGTCATGACGTATGCGAGAGCGAGGTTGTGCTTGGAATGGAAGAATGACAATATTTGTTCCTAGGTTCACAGAATTTCTGTTATAATTTAACCGACTGGAGTAAGGATTTTGCTGGTTGTGCGTTGAGTAGAGTAAGGACATGGGATTTTTTTCGCTCTGAACCCCTAAAATTTCCAGAGCACCTTGATG
>JAHZND010000407.1:0-16219 GCA_027744115.1 Acrocyrtus sp. NNG-2020
TTTTTTTTATTAAACCACTTCCATCTAAAGAGAGATATCATCGCGTTTGCTATATTACGCGTAAAGCACTCACTTGACATCTATTTGAAAACATATTTTTGTGGACAAGGAAGGAGAAGCAAATTAAGTATCAAATTAATGTGCAGCCTTGTTAACAGGCTGGAGACAGGTTCCGTAATGGACGGCTTGTTTGTGCTTATTTATTGCTTCCATGAAAGGAAGTGTAACGAAAGCTGGGAGTACCTCCGTACTAATTTGTGAGTTGTTGATATGGTCAACGAAACCAGAGATCTTTTCTGAAAATGCCACACCTGAGTGCTTTCAGGTAATCAGATGCAAAATATAAAAAATATATATTTTTTTTGTCATCCTTGCCAAAGGTTAAATTATACGTACCAATTGGAGTTGCGTCAGGAGTGGTTGAGAATTGAGTAAGATATGCACCACCAGGGAGATCGGGTCAAGAAAATCTTTGATTTGACAACGTTGAAGATCCTGAATTATTTAAAATGTTATTATGAAGTTGTTTAAATTTGAGCGTATTTTTTTCTGTGGATTTTTCCTAATCGTGGCTTTCAATCTTTATGATTTCTTCCTTTCTATTGTGGAGTGCTGGGGAGGCAACTTATTCTCCTTTTTTCAGGGCATGACATTGCACAAGAAAAGGATTAAAGTGGCAATAATGATAATAGGAACTATTACCCAAATTTCAAAGGAAAATGACACAATGATGAAACCACAATAGCTGAAAATCAAAAAATATATTTTAGCCAGATTATGACAAAGTTCACAGGAGCCCTAAAATGTCTTTTCTGTAAAAGTGGGTATCTCAGCAGGAAGCCCCAACAAAGTTTTTTTTATTCGGATTTCTTCTGAAAAAAATATATCTATATATCAGAAAAGTTCACAGGATGAGATTGAGACTCAGGAAGAATCAAGGCTGAAAAAACTGGAAAAATATGATGATCGACTGGAAAGATATAGTTTTTATGTGACAATTTTCCTTTCTCAAGGAGGAAGGGGAAAAATATATTCAATGATTTTTCCCCTTACTACTACCCAGAGGCTTTTCTACCAGCATAAAGTGGGATAAAAATTTTTTTGGGATGAAATAAATTTGTGGGCTACTGCTCAGGGAGAGGAGCCGAGAAATGTACGACACAAGTAATAACAAATTCTACATTTGGTTTTTTGCTAAAATGCATTGTGGGGGACCAAAATGTCTGGAGCCTTAAAGCGTGGCATAATTTTTTTGTAAGCTCTTTTCCAGACTTCTTCTCGGGGAAAAAAAGTTTTCCTATCGGAGTACCGATATAATGCATACTTGAATTTTGTGCAGTGCAAGGGGAATTTTCATTTTAATGCTCGTTTAGTATCCAACAATTTGTCAGAAGGACACATGTGATGAGGAGGAAATTGCCTTCAATTCCATTCCTAAAAGATGCATTTTGCTCGCTCAATTGTGGTGGATGATGAGCGACAAACGACAAATGACAAACGGCCACTGCGCCTGGTGACGTTAACTTGGGCAATCATAATCAGTAAAAAAAAGTGGAGAAAAAATGCTCATCATCGTCCAATGCATTCCCATCGTTGCATCATCATTTTCTTTTAGTAAAAAAATGGGTTTCGGTTGTAATAGTGGTTATGCTTATAAAGACGCTTAAAGAAAGGAAAGGATCGAGATAGGAAAGAGCCAAGAGCAGAGAGCGAAATCGTCTCCACTTGTGCGGAACAGTTTTGAGGGAAGATGGAAGCTCGTATTTCTTCTGTGACTTCCGAAAAGGAACAATACCCAGTGTTTGAATTGATGTTAAAAAAGTATAAAAAATGTGTTGATGCCTCTCAAATCGAATGCAGTTTTTGGAAATCATAATCAGTAAAAAAAAGTGGAGAAAAAATGCTCATCATCGTCCAATGCATTCCCATCGTTGCATCATCATTTTCTTTTAGTAAAAAAATGGGTTTAGGTTGTAATAGTGGTTATGCTTATAAGGACGGTTAAAGAAAGGAAAGGATCGAGATAGGAATGAGCCAAGAGCAGAGAGCGAAATTTCGTCTCCACTTGTGCGGAACAGTTTTGAGGGAAGATGGAAGCTCATATTTCTTCTGTGACTTCCGAAAAGGAACAATACCCAGTGTTTGAATTGATGTTAAAAAAGTATAAAAAATGTGTTGATGCCTCTCAAATCGAATGCAGTTTTTGGAGGGCTGGCTCGGCCGACTTCAGTAGCCCACTCTGGAAAAAGTAGTGGAAAGAAAGGCATTAATTTTCGTGATAGGGAAACTCAAGATGTAAAAAAATTCTCTCCGTCCTTATACAGTGTACCTACTTGAAACGGGGATTTTCTTTAAGAATGAGTGTTCACCAAAGGCGCTGGTTTTTTTAGTGACTGGATAAAAAAATATTTTTTTGTTCTTATGCTCTCTTCAGATACAAATACAATTTCCCTTGGAATTTTGGGGACAAAAAGGAAAAAAAACATTTTTCCTTCAGTCATTTCGCTCATGACTTAAAATAAAAAGTTGTTCCGAAATTTGTATGCACTCAACCTTTAGCAGTGTTGACAAACATGGAGCTATACCCTTTTTAAGAGGTCCCATTAAAGGGATTGAAAAGAACCGAGTGTATTGTTTTGACAAGAATAAAAATGTTTTCCTTGCGGTTCGCCATAACATCTTCTTTGCTTCCTCCGATGAGAAGTCTTTCCTTAAGTAATTTGTGACCTAAACAATTTTTTTCGGCAAAAAATGACAAAGCAGATTGATTCGATCCAGAAAGATTGTCTATATTTCAAAAAGAGAGATGTGAGGGTAGTCAGTTTATGTTCCTTCAGAGATATTGTACACTTTTTCTTGAAACATCAAAGGGTACAGCGTTGCAAAATCGAATGAAAAAAACAGGAATGACGTTCAAAGAAACTGGGAAACTGGCTACTTTGGGAAGTAGGTATGCAGTTTTTTAGAGGGTATCACTTCAAGGATGCAATATGTGCTCCGATCATGATCGTTCTAGATTACATTTTTTCTTCGAGAATTGCATTGCCTTTCTCTTGACTGGTGCAGTAAAAATGAGCGCCGTAAATGCCAGGATCTCTACAACTGCAATTGTTGTATTGATGATACTGTCACTCTCAGCGTATTGAGTAGCCTTCAGACGGGATAAAATATAATGAGTCTTCTTGGATGGATATTTTTTGAGCAAAAAAAGCTAAACTGGCCTTGAAATTCTTTTACTCTTTTGCTCGAAGTGAAAATGTGGAGAACAGTCCACATTTGCTGACCAAACGAGAGGAATGTTAGAGAGAAAGAGAAGAGCTCTGTAAAAATTGAGTTTTACTGGAATGAGCAATCATTAAAATTGCTTCGAATGCAGAAACAGACATGTGGCTATGTGGCTTGCAAGTAGTTTACAGGATGTAATTCAATAAAAACCCTGCAATTTCCATTTATTTAAAGGGCAATTTCAGCAAATAAATTAGGATTGAAAGGAATGCGTAAAAAATGTTTGAAGCTCGGAATTGGTAATGCAATTTGCATGTTGGGTAATTGCTGAAATTAATTTCCCAAGCTTGCCTGAGTACTTTTTTTCGTATATTTTCAGTAAAAGAGAAACAGCAGGAAGCAGTGAGAAATGTCAAACTAGATCCAATTCAGATGATTTGTTGAATGATTTTCCTTCCTGTTTTTGCTTACCCTTTTTCTCGATTTTCTTGTTTTCAATGGCTGATAAAATATAGTGCACATGCTCTGCATCCTGCTGCTGAATTTTTTAAGAAAAAAAGTGCTTTAAAACAATGAAGTGATAAGCTCCACTCTTTATGCTACCTGTCTTAAAATTTATGCCTGAAATGTTGTAATCTGCACGTCAAAAGTGAGGTGGACTCTCGTACCAGCAACAATGAGCAAACTGGTCAATTTACTCTCAGGCGCTAATAACTTTATGCAAACTAATTGAAGCGAGAGGAGCAAACCAGAACATGAATTTGCTCTTTAGCCCACATCAAGTCACCTCTTAATGTAAGTATTTTACCTGTTATCGTGGAATTTCATCTTCGATCAGGAACATATTTAACGGCAGTTTTATGGACGGCTATTCAGCAATTACGCCTATATTAGGGCATTTGCATAATAAGGTGTGGACACTGGACGCTTTCTCGCATAATAAATAATGTAAGTATTTTACCTGTTATCGTGGAATTTCATCTTCGATCAGGAGCATATTTAACGGCAGTTTTATGGACGGCTATTCAGCAATTACGCCTATATTAGGGCATTTGCATAATAAGGTGTGGACACTGGACGCTTTCTCGCATAATAATAATTTCAAGTGGGCAACTGTGTAATAGCTTCATTTTACAAATTACTGTTTATTGTTTTCTTTAAAAATTTTTACATTTTAATCCTGAATACGGCTAATTGAGTGCTTTTAGTTTAAAAAGATCGTAAATTATCGTACGCCTTCGAGGCTCGCATAAACTAAAACTGCCCGACTCTCGCAAATTTATTCTTGCACTTTTACAACTCCCCTTTTAATTCATCCATGTTTTACGACTCCCATTCCCTGTTCTCAGTAAAACAAGTGCAAAATGAAATGGGAAATTACCATATTACATGCGGATATTAATTAATTGTAAAATGTTGAAGTATATTTTTTTAACCTTGAGCAAAAGCCCAATTTCCTGAGGAAGGAAAACAGACAAAATTTTTTTAGACTTTACTTTTTTTAAGCCAACCGACCTTCGAACGACTGACTGATAGCTGGAGCATGCATTTTAATTCTGCTGCATTTTCCATACAAGCATGAAAAATCTTTTTCAAAGCTCGTCCATGCACATTTGTCCTGCAGCAAGAGGAGCAGAAAAGGAAAACGTTTCTCAGTAACTCATTCATAATTCCTTGCACAGCAAAAAGCGGATTTTTAACCCCGTAAATGTAGAGCATACGTGCTAAGTACTTTCTCAAAGTGGGACTGTGGTAGGTAGAAATATAAATGTGAAGCGCTAAGCGCTCCGTATCACTAGGCACGTTTTATTTTTAACAGACACAAAATTATGAGAATGGAAAAGCTCCCTTTTGTTATTATTTCATTATCGTTGTGTGCCACCAGCACAGCATCCAAGCAGAGAAAAAAGAGTGAATAGTGAGAGGTCTCCCAAAAAACGAAGACTTACAGATAGACTCCATTACCGCTGCACTGCCAACAAAAATATTTTCCAGGAGAAGCTAAAAAATATGCACCATCGCTGTGTTCTCAGTTCTCATCCTTCCTTGCAGTAAACTTACTAAATAAGGTCCATTTGAAAACAAACGGGACTGATGATGTTCCAGCTTGTGAAAATAATCCACATTAAAAAATAAGAGAATCAAAAAATATTACTATGGACAGGCACACAAAAAGGGACGGCCCTATTTTTTATCTTTATTACTTGTGTGAATCACCTTCACTCTTCACGATATATTTTTTTCCTCCTGAGCACAGTTCATATAAAGAGATGCCTGTTGTGCCAGGAAAAGGGAAAGCCACATGTCAGGAGCAGCAGCAGTAGCACACTCATTTCTTGAAAGAAAACTGTGTACATTCTACTTTACAACAAAATATGACGATGCTGATGCTACCCATTACGATAGCCAAAACATAAAGAAGCACTTGACCTATTCTCCTTCTTCTCTGTCCAAAAAATTGTAAAATGTGAAGACGGATTCTGGAATTGAGGTGGTATACAGCTACTTGGTGTGAACACGAAAAATATATATTTTTTAACTGCCGCTGTGCTGTGCAAACGGAAGCTATTGTTCTGCTTTAATCTTCCTCTGGAGTATATTTCCTTTTTGTTAGGGAAAAATTGTGCCGAGCTTTTAAAATCTTTATTTCTGAAGAAAAAAAAGTTTATATACAAAAATCTGAGGGATATGTGTACTTTTGTGGTTGCTCCCTACACCCTATTATACTCCAGGACTGCTACTGCAATTTAAAAAATACATTTTTTTATATTTTATACCAAGACTGCATCGTTTTTATCATATCTTTGTCATTTCAAACCGCATGAGCATGGTGTGTGGTTGTGCTTTTTGGAGGGCTCTTCAGATGCACTCTGAAATTACTGGAGATTGCTCATTCACAAAACTTTCGTTTTTTTCCTGCTGGGACAGAAAGAAAAAAAATGCTGGTGCATTTTTTTAGCTCTTATAAGGCCACTTTTAAGGACACTATCCATATCCTACTCTTTTTACAAGTTAATGCATACATTTTCTTTTTTATTATCCTGCGACTGCGACCTTAGAGTAAAATGCAAATGCTTCCTGAGAAAAAAACTATCTCAGTGTGATAATTTATTGTAGAGGATGGAAGAGGCTTTAATTATGGTATGTGATGACTATTGCCAGCGTGCCAGCTCAACTTTTTCCATTTAATTGTCATTTTCAGGTGGCGCAGCCATTTTAATGGCACATTTCAAACATCATATTTGCATTAGTGACGAACTTTAATCAAGATATATTACTGTCTACAACCGGCACTAATCGTCACTTTCGGGGAGAGCTGCAGAGAAAAAAATGTAAAAAATGTGCCAGCTAAAAGTTTTTGGAAGATAGGTCGGTCCCAAAACACTAAAACCAACATTCCCACCTTTTCAAAAAAACAGTGCCCAAGTCCAATTGGCTTCATAGAGACACCATATCCGTCTTCCATAAAAGATAGCGACATGGCTATAACGACCACATGCAAAATCATCTACAATTATGCATTCAAGTTTTCCACTTTAAAAAAACGAATTATTGCAACGTGAAAGCAGTGCAAAAAATGTAAAAAATGTGCCAGCTAAAAGTTTTTGGAAGATAGGTCGGTCCCAAAACACTAAAACCAACATTCCCACCTTCTCTAAAAAAACAGTGCCCAAGTCCAATTGGCTTCATAGAGACATCATATCCGTCTTCCATGAAAGATAGCGACATGGCTATAACGACCACATGCCAAATCATCTACAATTATGCATTCAAGTTTTCCACTTTAAAAAAACGAATTATTGCAACGTGAAAGCAGTGCTGAGCAGATTATAGGTGTATTGTATGCTGGAAACGCGATTGATAATTTTTTAGGGAGATAAATTGCTCCCGCTTCCGTTGGCAGTTTGCAAGTAGTAAAGTGTACCTTGGGTGGAAATTAATCCTCGGAATCTTGTTCTGGTGTGACATACCCAAACAATTCCTCAAAGCAACATCGCGATAAGTAAAAATGACAAGTTGCCAGTCTCCCCTTCTCCCCGAATAATTTTCCTCGTATGCTAATAATTTACGTGTATCCCTTTCCCTGTCCCTCCACCACTTGCTCTATTTAAAAAAAAGAGAGAGATGGAGTATAAAAGGGAGCTGGCGCTTTTTGGAGCGAAATTATTATATTTTGACTACGCTCCTGTACACTTTTCTCCTCTGCTTTTTTTATCAGGCTGAGGAGGAGGAGAAAAGCGCACATGTCTATCTCTCTCGAACTGAAAAGAAGATTTTTGTAGAGGAAAATGAATTTATGTCATGTGTCTGGAATGTTGCTAAAAATCTTCCTTTAGCGAATGATGCAATATTTCATTTGGAGGGGAGCTAAGCACGTATAAAAAGACATTGTAGCTGGGAAAATATGGGGGCTGTACCCCACATCAGTATTCCTCCAGCCCTGCGAGAAAAAGACTTTAAGAAGACATTCCACTAACAAGAGAAAAGTGATAAAAGCTAAAACCCAGGGAAAACTCGTTTCCTTCTTTTTATATGCACTTTTACGTGGAACGGTGATAGGAGCGATGGTGATGCTGTACACAAAAAAAAATCCACACACGTTTTTCGGAGTGCATGCATGAATGGCAGCGGAGAAAAAGGGAAGTGAGGAAGTGTTCCAAGTTAATCCAAGCAAATGCGTACCCTATTACTTTGGACAGGTTGCAAATTGCTGTGCTCACGGAGAAAACGTGTTTCATTCTATTAGAGACAACAGCGAAAATAAACTCCCTCTTCTACCACTCTCAACATTCATGTATGGAGGGATGGGTGCTCAAAGGGTTACACAAAAGACAAGTGCTCCGCTAGCTCGAGCTGCTTTTTTATTTGGAGTGCTTGTATTTCGCACAAATATTATTTTATGGATGTGTCAGTGGCAGCGGAGTGAAACTGAACGGGCCTTTGTTTTCCCTTGTCCTTGTACTTAAGTTGAGATAAGAGCAGCTTTTTGTTTATTTGATACACACGGCCAGTCATTTCATTCATTCTTCTTCCCGATAACAAGTACAAGTCAGTCAGCAGCGTACCTTTACAGGAAGGAAAAAAAAGACTGGCACATGAGGTACCTTGTACACTCATGCATACTTTATTTACACCTTGACAGCCCAACAGTTTACCTACAGATTAGTGTCTCTTCTGGAGCGGGGGTATTAGGCGTTCAGCTGCTTTCAATTTTTCACGTGGATGAGTGGCAGCGCATTTAGAATGGAACCGCTTTGCAGCAAAACCGCTGATAATCATTCATACACTGCGCACCGCACCGCTCCCCTTGTAATTCAATATGGCAAGGTTCAAGTTCATTACTGACACTAAATATCATATTTTTTTAAAAAAGTTTTTTTTTGTAAATGTGAACATCTAAGATGAGTGGACACTTATGCAGCATGCATGAATAAAATGGAGAGTTTAGTGCTCTCTGCAAGTGATAAAAAAATTAAAGTTGATTATGTAAGGAATATGGCGAGAAAATTGTGAGATTATGAGGGCTGTCGACAAAAAGGAATTTTAAAAGTGGAGAAATAGTCCGGCACAGAGAGAGATAAAGTAAAATCTGCCTGTTGTCATCTTCCCTGGACAAAAAGAAACTTTTTAAGGAGGGAATAAATTTAAAGATATCATACCAATAAAGGAATAATGCAGAGGGTGAAGTTTGAAAGTAGACGTAAAGCATTTTTATATACTAGAGCGAGCTCTTTTTTCCCTGGACAAAAAAAGACAACATGACAATGTCATATTATTCGCTGGAAAGTTTGATCTAGGATAAAAGTTATCAACATCGTGACATTAGATAAATCCCCTCAGATTCCTGGGAATGTTGATAATAATGCACATATCCTATTATAGCTGTGAAGAGACCTGAAAAGGGAATTTATACGGGGAAGTTTAGTTGGAAATAAAAAAATCGAAAGTATATTTTATTATTTTGGGCAGCAGCCTGTGTGAAAAATAACTGGAAAGTTCGTGTTTGATCAGTGAGAGAAGGTAAAAATGTGTACTGAATTCGTAGCTTAGAAATCGCATTATTTAGCATGATAAAAAAGAGTGAGCATAGTGAAGAAGATGACGTCAGTCGAAAAACAGTCTTTAGCTCTTCAAATGGAAAAAGGTAGCGTTCTTTTGAAAGTTCTGCTTTTTCATCAAAAGTTAAATGAAAAATAGCGAAAAGAAAGGAACTGATAGAAAATGGTTTATTGGATTAGGTAATTCCATTTAAATTCTAAAGCGGTCCTGGATACGAGGCAGCACATGCATGGATATGGATGCAAGGCATATCCACACATTTCTCACAATTAATGCGAATTCCTTAATTCCATAGAAGGCGTAGCGATAAATGTACGCAGAGGTAAAAAAAAGCAAAATGGCGAGTCGCTAAGAAATGAGCTGTTTTTGATTAGAAAAGCGGCATCCAAAAAACTTATTTGCAACCTACGCACAATAGTTTCGCTGATTGTGAGTTGACATGAGAGGAACAAAGGGTGCCTGTAAGATACGCAACTGGACATTGGACAAGCTAACAAAAAATCGACTTCTTTCTTTCCTAAAAAGCATTTTCTACTTTTTTACATTTCCCGCAGTTTGTAAATCTGTAAATCAGATAAATATATTGGTTTTTGTGTTTTGACTAGTTATACACCAAAAAAATTACGAAAATTTAGTGGGAAAAGGGTGGAGTTTAATGATAGTAAAGTGCACTATTTAATTTAATAAGCTCGTTTGAATTTAATTGAGTGCTTTTGGATTACGTAATACATATCAGAATCTAGTTTTACCGGAGATAAACTCTTTTTCAGCTAGATTTGAGGAGGAGGCGTTACGGGATTTTGTTTTGGACATTTCACGCTGTCGTTGTCCTTCGGGCTAAAAATTTATCCTCGTTGTTCTCCTCATAATAGCAAACATTTTTGTTATCACCAGCTACATATAAGCAAACAATCTGTTCATTTAATGTAGTACAACATATGTCCCACTAACTAATGAGATCTCAGATGATAAAAAAATGTTGTTGCCCAATTTACAATTTTTTTCTCTTGGTTACCCTCTCCATATGAAAATGAGTTGAAGTTGAAGTTGAGCTGCTTTTGCAAAAGAAAAAAAAGTAGAGTGGATGCTCAAAGCTAGAAAGTAAATTGGGAAAATAATGACTTGCCCTTTTTTGCTCCTCGATCGTTGTACCGGAGAATAAAGAGGACAATGTAAAAAAAGAAAAAATATATATGTTTCACCTGAACGGGACTCATCAACATCATACAGCTAAAGGTAAACACATTTTCTGCTGACGTAACAAGAAGACATATCTTTTCTATTGACACATTTTTGCATTACTCTTATCACCTTTTTTCTCTCGTGTACAGGCTACCCCCCTAAGTTGTCTAGAAAGTTGTCTCCTTGTAGTATCATTATCATTACTGTTGACAAAAAGTAAGAGAAAAAAAATTTGTTGGTGGAGACAACATAAAAATACATTTTTTTGATTACAACTATACCGTATAAAATACTGCCACAAGGCAAACAAATAAAGAGGAGACAGAGAAGTACGAAACAATTCGGTTGTTTGAAGGGATGTGCCTTTCCACATTTCACTTTTTTTAGTTGTGCACGGATCCCAGATAGCAACTTATCGGAGCTGTTTTAGCCTGTAGCCTTATATTTCGCGTTTCCTTCTAGAACGTTTTACGCACGGTGTGGTTATCAACTCCGGCCGTTCACATCATTAGCACTATCGCACATTTATCGCTATTCCATTAGCCTACGGAATACAATTGCTAAGATTGGTGTGTGCGTACACAGTACAAACATGAATTTTGTTAAGGGACGTATCATCATCACGTACCCCAAAACCGAGTTTGCCACACAAGTCCAAAATGATACTTTTCAAGTAATTTTACTGTCTCTGCTTTGGCTTTGGTGAAAGGTCAGGAAGCGTAAATAGTTGTTAGGCGCACTTTGCATTCCAGCTTGCACGATGGGATCCTACACTTCACTACTAATTAGACCACTTCTCCTCTTCCCAGTTGGAAAATGGGCTCATTTAGTGGAATAAATCCAATCAGTGCCAGACCATCATCAATGACTTAAGTGCAACAACATCATTGTCAGTACATTCACCACCCGTATGAACTCTCATAGGTATTTTGTAATACTGCTTATTAGTACCATTTACGGATCAGTAACTCTATAACTCCATTTCCAAATGTCCATAGTCTTTCCTGTTGATTTTCTCATAAAACGGGAAGATCCACCTATAAAAAAAGTCTGTAAAAATAACTCAAGCCACTTTCCCCTTTATTTAGAGTGAAGGTATATAGGCATTAAAGTAAGTCGCTACATAATTTTTCGGACGAGCAAATAATATTAGAAGGCTTCTATCTCTGGATTAGACAGAAAGCAAATATTTGTTGTGAAAAGGGGAAGTCCAGATCCAGAAGGGTGCGCATTAATGTGATGCGATATATATACATCCTTTCATCGAAAAACAGAGAGTCACCTAAGCAAACAAATATAGGAAGCCATTAGGCTCAACCGCAGAGCATAAAAGATATGTATTTGGAGGCAGCAAGCAGTGCTCCGATGCTAAATGAACTCAACTCACAAATGTGATGCGATATATATACATCCTTTCATCGAAAAACAGAGAGTCACCTAACCAAACAAATATAGGAAGCCATTAGGCTCAACCGCAGAGCATAAAAGATATGTATTTGGAGGCAGCAAGCAGTGCTCCGATGCTAAATGAACTCAACTCACGTACAGAAAAATGCTTCCAGTGCCGGTAGAAAATAATAATATTCCACTATAATAATTACACCTTCCACCCAATTGACCATGAAGTCCATATAGCTTTCACTTGGAGAAACTCCGAAATGCTCTAGTAAGTCGCGGTCTTCTCTAGCTCTCTACCCGACTCTTTCTTTTTGCTTTACTTCTCCCACAGGGGCAATATCACCTGGAAAATAAATTTATTGTTAGGACTTAGCGGACGATTGTTCGGTTGCCCCACTCAAGAAAACAGAGTTTCCCTCTNTCAAGAAAACAGAGTTTCCCTCTATAGTGCGTAGCGTAATGGGAGTGATGACACCACAAAAAAAGTGGTTCTCTGTTTTTTCAGCTAAAATATAAAAAAAAGGAAAAAATGGCTTAATTACCTGCGCTGTGCCTATTATTACCCTTTTATAATGATACACATTTGCTACTTTTTCTATTAAAATTGGACTTGATTAGGGTGTAATTAGGGCAAGCATTTTATTACCCGTTTATTAATCAATTACTGTCTGGTTCACTCTAAAGTTAACTTCGTTTGCTGAAAACTACAAAAATAAGCATGTCTGTTCTCACTATTGTACTCATACATTTTAGAGCTTTCAATAAAGCCACTTTGCTCAGTGAACTTTTTACATAAGTTTTTTTACGGCAAATTACTCCCCGCATTTCGGCACTCTTGACAGGTACGAAATGCGGAAAAACAGTTCCAGAGTTTTTCTTTGTGTACACACAATCACCAAAAAGGTATATACCAAAAAGGATAAAAAATACATATTTGACGAGGGAATTCAGCGCACGTGTCGTAAGCCTTATAAAAAGTCCATATTCAGACAAAAACACTTTTTTTTTCTTTCATCTACTCCTTTTTCTGCTTATTGACACAAATATGAGGTTACTAGCCGACTACCACAAAAAATATTTTTTTGCTCTCTTATTATTATGTATTCTTTAAACTTCGCGTTTGTTTTTTTCTCTCCTTTTGTTGACTATTCGTTTCTGTCAGTTTATCCAGAAGGTCTGCAAAAAATATATATATGTAAGGAAAGAATAGAAAAAAAAGGAATGATGAGCACTACGATGATCCCATTGAAATGAAGACGTGACCAATATGTAAGACAAATGATGCTGCCTTCAGGCCTGATATAATCATTTTCAGGGAATTTCCTTTAAGAAAAAAAATAACAGAGTAAAAGGTATACGGCAGCAGCAGCAGGCGCTATCAGTAAAGAAAAAAAAGGTGGATAATATGTATTTTGCCGTGGTGGTGAATGAATAAGAGTCAGAGGCAAGAAAAAAGGTATTTCAATCCATTGTGCACACGTGAGCTAGTAAAAAAATGAGACTGACTTTCGTATCTCGTATGCCAGGCAGAAAGTAAAAAAAAGGATGAAAAAGCCTAAAGGGAGTCTTCCAGATGAAGGGTCCCTTGGGCCTTCAGAAAAAAAATGCTTGCTGGTAGCATACTGCATTACCCTTCTTACATACGAAAAACGATGATAGTCGATGTCACTACCACAAGCCAAACGCAAATATAAAAAATGTACTTCAGGACTATCATCATCATGTCGCTATCACTTTCCCATATCTTTGTGTATTTTAAGTACATTCATGCATAGCTTGCTCATAACCACAAAACCATTCCACTTTTTACGTCGTCTTCTTCTTTAAAGAAAATCTCATAATATTTTTTTTCTTGCAAGCCATTGATCTTTTTTTATTCTTGAGTAGGGAAAAACTACACATATAAATTTTTTTTAAAGGAGTCATCCAAAAAATATCTATAAATCAGCGTATATCATATAAATATGTAGATTTTTTTGGAACGCGATCACATATATTTTCTTATCGGTCGATTGGTTACCTTTCGGAACCGTATTTAATTTAAAAAAAGGCAGAGAGAGATTCTTGAACTTCTCCTTTTCAGTAGGAGTATTGTGAGGTAGGTATTTGGTATTTTCATTAAGAAGATTTAGGGAGACTCCCACTTTAATAAAAATAGCATGAGAACGCATTTCACTTGAAAATCTTGAAATTTTGAAATACGCTTAATATTGCGTAGCAGAATAAAAAAAATCCTCTTCAGATTCTCTTTTGTAAACTGACTACCCTGTTACGCTTTATCTTTGCCCTTGCAGAAATCGGAGAAGTGGGAGAAGGTGAACGAATTAAAATGAGGGAGTGAATGACGAATTGATTAAATGGAACGTTTGAAATCTTGAAGTTACTTAAGGGAAGAAGAGCAGGAAACAACGTAAAGACAATGATGACAACCTAAGACTAAAGTACTTAAAATCTTATAAAACGAAAAACACAAACGGCAAATAGATTCGTCATTTGTGCGGTGTTTATAAATTTTTGGCTCATCATTTCTTTGAATTTCGTTCGGTAGATACGAAAAGACAAAAAGACAATTTTGACGGTGGTGTCCTTGCTAAAGAACACTTTAAGCTGAGGAAGACACTCGAAGAAAAAATATAATATGATGAGTGCGTTTTACCTAATTTTACCCTGCTCATCTACTTCATCTCATTTTCTTAAAATTTCCACATCAAGTTATAAACCTAACTTTAAATGGGAGTAACTACGGGTGCCGTAAAATGGTTGATATCCATTCCGGCAGTGACGCTATTCCCTTTTGGTATAAAATGTAATGCAATAATGAATATAATTTATTCAAGTCACGGGATCCAGTTCTTCTGGAAAAATAAAGGTAGAGCAAGGAGGAGAAGAATAAGTGTAGAGCACCTCACACTAAAAGACATTTTTTCACTAATGCGCTCCTCTCCTGTCTCCTCTCTCACTTTCGTCACCTCAAACATCCATACACTAAAGGATGATATCGGACGTGTTTAACGAAGCTGTAATCAGTGGAAGACACTTTGGATTTGGGATGTAAATGTACCTCTCACGTAGTGAAAAGACGAGACACTCTGTTTACCGGATAATCTCATTTTTTTCACAGTGACTTCGGCTAATCCCTTTGTTTGCGTTTTGGTGTTGTTACTATAAATCCAAAAGCTCTCTCCTGTAGGGATAGTTGACAGACCTTGCCTTATTATGATGCTATTTCCCTACTGCCATATGTATATCCTGAACTGGTTTGTAATGAGAGTGACGCATCCTTCCGCGTATAAATCTTGTTCGGATATTCTTGTCCAGAGAGAGAAGATATTTTTTATTTTGAGGTGAGTGACTGCATGCAACTCGCCAGCAGCCCCACCAACCACCACCACCATGACCAAGACGAGAAAAGTAAACTGGGGAAAATCTCTTAAGAAGAAAATTTCACTTTATTAGCTTTAGCTGTCATATTAACCCATCAAAAACGTTGCTCTTGTTCGCTGCATGCATCAAGGAAATTTTGTACCTTTTTCCTAAAACTCTTTTACCTTCCCCTCTCGCCTCTTCTTCTCGTCCAACGCTCTCTTCTTATCTTTTCCCTTCCTGTAAGTGCAGATGAAAAGGTTAATGTTATCATGACAGAAGAATAACTAACGCTTTTATTACTCTCAACTCTCAACTTAGATTACACGGTGATGTAAATGGTATGATGCCCTAATGCACTGTATAAAAAAATTATTTTTTGGTGTGCATCTACAAATAATAGGATACGGCCACGTTTTCAAACGGCTCCTTTCCTCCTCATTTCCTGAGCGACTTTTGTATACATTCTTGCTTGTGCTTGTGTCCTGTGTGCACAGAGCAGGAATAATCCGGAGAGAGTTGAGTGAACAAAAGCGTGTTCCGTTGCTTGTAAGCATAATTCACTTCAACTCTTTTCCAGTCACTACATGATATCATCACTTTTCTACGCATCGCTGATGCAAAAAAAACTACTCGCGTACTCTTCTCCCTCTCCGCGCTCTCTCCCTGAGAACTATTTACATAAGTTTTGTACAAGGATGATGATGACGACGAGTCTGATATGACAGATGCCAGTCTCAATTCTTAATTCATAGTAACAAACCCAGGGAAGCAGGCCACTTCTCAGCATCGTCTTCCCTCTCATGTATATTTTTTTGCTACGGTAGACACGGCTTTTTAACATCTCAAAATGCATAAAAAAAATTTTTTAGTAGAGGGAAGAACTGTTTTTCTTAGAGATAGCGAAGTGATGAGTCCCTTGTGCCCTTTCCGACATGCATTCCACGAGCCACTACTATACCAGTGTGTGATCCGTCATCGTCGTCTCAAG
>JAHZND010000408.1:0-10038 GCA_027744115.1 Acrocyrtus sp. NNG-2020
CAAGGATCATAGCTTCCGAACAAATCCTCACGAAGATGAGCAAACCCAAGGTTCTTTGACAATTTAATTTATGGGATCATTCCTCGCTGTGACCTACAGAGCAGAATTCTTTACAAAAATTTCAGCCAATTTCACATTTACATATGAAGGTGACGCATAGCGAAAAAGCAGTCTAGAAAATTCTTCCCAAAAAATATTACGATTAGTCCTCTCATAAGAAAGAACAAGTCAGATTAACCGACTACAAACTTGTCCTGAAACAAGTTACGAAATAGTCTTGCTCTTTATTAAATCATTTTGCGAGAAAAATATCTCTCTTTTGTCATGCTCACCCTCACTCTCACTCTCAAAATATAGGCCTGACCTTTTTCAATTTTTTACCCC
This sequence comes from Acrocyrtus sp. NNG-2020, assembly GCA_027744115.1. NCBI lineage: Eukaryota > Metazoa > Arthropoda > Collembola > Entomobryomorpha > Entomobryidae > Acrocyrtus > Acrocyrtus sp. NNG-2020. The sequence continues at coordinate 385 of JAHZND010000408.1, forward strand.
AAAAAAAGCAAAAGCGCATAGTACTCGCAAACTCGTTTAATTACATTCCCTCATCGCCAAAAAATTGCCTCGAAAACTTTAAGAGCTGTGCTCGCTAAATGTGCAGTAATCTATCTACACGCCCAGTCCATTGGGCTTCATCCCTTTTGGCTCTTCTCTTCGCTTGAATAAGGTTATACCAAATTGGCATATTTCTTACACAAGCAGAAATTATTTTTTTAATCTTAACAAATTTAGTTGTTAAAAATTAATTTTGAAATGCATATTCAAAATAGTTCTTGTAAACCCGAGCAATCAATCAGAGCTAACAGATCCATCAGAGTATTCTACTCCCAACTCAAGTCTCAATCAAATTTACTCACTATCGACTCCCTTCACCAACTCGATCTATCTACACGCCCAGTCCATTGGGCTTCATCCCTTTTGGCTCTTCTCTTCGCTTGAATAAGGTTATACCAAATTGGCATATTTCTTACACAAGCAGAAATTAATTTTTTTTAATCTTAACAAATTTAGTTGTTAAAAATTAATTGTAAAATGAATATTCAAAATAGTTCTTGTAAACCCGAGCAATCAATCAGAGTATTCTACTCCCAACTCAAGCCTCAACCAAATTTACTCACTCGTACGACTCCCTTCACCAATCCACCACGCAATAGTAATCCTTCTTACCGAACTGCAAAAATTCTCGTGACACCCCATCTGTGTGGTCTCCTCATCCACCCTCTCCATCTCATCACGCAAAACGTATCGTATCGTAACGTTATTACCCAATTAACACGAAAATAACCCAAAAATATATACAAGAACTCAGCATGTGTCCTGTCCTCTTAACCACACGATCACCACACACGAAAGAGAGCTGCATTAGCATAACAAAGCATTCTGACAAGTGTAATTAAGAAAAGATCAAGTATTATGATCCCTTACACGAGCTCCTGGAATAATAGTCTTTGACTTGATAGTCATTACGAGATAATCGAGTTTTTATTGCGACTGAGAGAGAGAGGAGTGGAAGCATATAATTGTTGAAGAATACGTTTACTTGCGGATGCGGTTATCAAAATTAATTACTTTATTATTTTACAGGTTCTGTTGCTGCATTTGTGTAATGGCAAGGGTAAAATGTCGTCAAAATTGATTTAAAGTCACAAATTATTTGTTTATTCCAATTTCTTAAATTGATTTTGATTTCTTCTTCCAGAAAATTGTTAAGCCACGGAGAAAATTAAAATGAATCAGCCTGTTTTAGTATCCGATACGCTAACTTACGGATGCGGTTATCAAATTTAATTATAAGAAAAAATTGGATGCTACTCTCATCATGGAAATTAGATAAGATAAGATGCAGATTTATCACTATTTTAGAACTGTTCTAGAAAAACTTTATTAAAATGGAAAAGCGCTCTGGGACTAAGTTTTATGACGGCTCGTGCTCCTTCAACATACGACCTGGACTACCAACACCAACTTTGCAAAATCCCCCACCAACCACTCAACCCAACTTATCGCGTGCTCTCAGCCTCCCAATTGCATCACACCTCTTCTCTGCACTTTTTTTTGCACATTCTTATTGACACTAGTGAAAGCTGTGAACTTGGAGTCTACGACATAAGTCCTACTCTCACAGAAAGGACAAGTAACACTTGTGTCACCTCCATTACCACTGCCAATCTGGATTGCCCACTGCACATCACTCTAAACCTCTCCCTTACGCAACCAAAAAATTATCCCCAATTATCACGATACACCCACACACTGCAATCGCAAACAAATTATTGAGCAACGTCCCTTTCAAACTTTTTTAAGTCCCTGTCGAGTATAAAACCGGATGAGTTTTATGAGTCTTCACCATTCAGTTTCTTCTTCTAAACCAGCTGCATCGCCTATCCTACAGTCTCCATCATGAAGCCCATCACCGTAAGATTTCTTTTTAAAAATTCATTAATCATTTCTAATCCAAAATTCAATCTAATCAAAACTACTCTCCCAACAGCACGTAACGGTTCTCCTCCAGGCCCTCGCCACAACCCTAGCGCTCCCCCAACTCCAGACCCAATCCTCCAGGATTGCCCACTGCACCACACACTCTAAACCTCTCCCTTACGCAACCAAAAAATTATCCCCAATTATCACGATACACCCACACACTGCAATCGCAAACAAATTTATTGAGCAATGTCCCTTTCAAACTTTGAAGTCCCTGTCGAGTATAAAACAGGATGAGTTTTATGAGTCTTCACCATTCAGTTTCTTCTTCTAAACCAGCTGCATCGCCTATCCTACAGTCTCCATCATGAAGCCCATCACCGTAAGTCATTCTTATACAAATTTATTTCTAATCCAAAAAACATTCTAATCTCATCAAAACTACTCTCCCAACAGCACGTAACGGTTCTCCTCCAGGCCCTCGCCACAACCCTAGCGCTCCCCCAACTCCAGACCCAATCCTCCGGCTCCTCCTCTGGCTCCAACCTCGGCGTCGAATGCAAAACAGAAAAGAACTCCGAAGGCCACTACAAAGTAAACTGCGCTGGAGTGAACCAAGACGCCATCGCCCTCCGAATCCGAACACATCCTCTGGCTCCAAGGCCCATCCGGTCAAGAATCTGTCGTCGACATTGAAATCCCCAACTACAAGATTGCTGAGCTCATCAAAGCTGGATTCAAGCAAACCGAAGGAAAAGGACCAAAGATTAACGTACTCCTTAAGAAACCAGAGCAGACGTATGACGCTCAAGTCGATGAACTCAAACCAACCGGAGGCGTCCCATCCGTCAACCTCCAATACGAACCGGTTGACAAAGTCGTTGTACATTTCCCCAACGATAAGGCCTACTCCCCCCTCTCTGGCCCAATCCTCCCTCCCCCAGCAGGAGGTTCAGGAACCAGCGTTGGGTCTTCCGCATCCGCTAGCACAACTTCAGCAGTGTCCGCTCCAGCGCCACCCGCACCTGCAGCTCCAGCAGCAGCGCGCACTTCCCGACAAGCTTCAATCTCTGCAGTGTACCCTGGAAGGCTCCAACACAAGCAGTACCAGATACTCCAGCAGCAGTTGGCCAACTTGAGGAACCAGCAGTTGGAGGCTTACGAGTGAAATTCTGAAAAAATTTTGTATTTTTTTATATACTTTCTTGACTGGTCAGTAGTTTTCTAAAAAATCCTTCTCCTTCTTCTATAATAAATGGATTAATTATTGAAATTTTCGGATAAGATGAAGCGATATATGAGTCAGCCCATTTTCATACGTATAATTTCTCCGCACTCAAATAGAGCCATCAAAAGACCGACTATCTATTCCTTCTCCATTCTCATAAAAAGTGTCTGCTCTCCACCTTCATCCCGATATCAAACAAGCTTAATCACACTTAATTACACTTAATTAATTAATTATGCTACTGCTAATAATTCAATACGTAACCCCAGACCTAGCAATAAATACCTAAACCAGATCAAACAACGATTCAATGTCACGTTTTTTTTAGGTTAATTACTCAACTTGCTCTGCATCACCGATTCTCAATGTCAATCCCATTCATATAAAAACTCGCGAGCAATCATTCCCTTTCCAAACAAAATCTCATCATGTTATTCCTACTCGTTCTAATAACCGCTGCGGCAACAACCGCAAAATCCGTTGCTCCGGGCGTAGCCTCCGGGGAAAAGGGTAAGGTTCACTCTCAAATTAATCCGACTAATTAACCTGTAATTATAAGTCCAATTAATCTAAACTAACCAATTAACCGTTATCAATAAAGAGGCCGGCTGCGGCACCCACCAACTCGGCCCAGAAACCTCCGGCTACCAAATAAAATCTCCAAACATCCCGATTAGCGCCAACCCCACAGGCTACGAATGCACTTGGCGGTTCCTCGGAACAGGCGGCTGCCAACCAGTCGTAGAATGCGACAATTTCAAACTCGGGCAATCAAACGAGTGCTCCAACGACTACCTCGACTTATCAGACGGGATGGGCACTGCAGAGCGGTACTGCGGGTCCAACGCTCCAGCTAACGTGTCCTCTCCCTCATCCATCCTCGTCGCGTTTCTCAAGCTCGGGATATTCGGACAGAACCGGAATATGAACTGCTTCGTGAGATGTGCGAGTGATGAGATTGTTCCTGCGTCTGTGCTACCTTCGAAGGAAGTGGAGACTTCAGAGTGCAGTGAGTAGTCTACAGCTACTCTTAATTAATTAATTATACGTGTTAATTAACTACAATTATGTATAGATTGTGGAGAACCCGGCCCCATCGCCCCCGACTCATACAAACTCATCGTCAACGGTGAGCCAGCTCCACAAGGCTACTGGAGGTGGCAGGCTGGAATGGTATTCCGGAACCAGAAGAGTCCGTTCTGTGGAGGCTCACTTATCAACGATAAATTTATACTCACTGCGGTAAGAACACGAAGCTTACTACCAATTAAATTTAACTATCCCAACTAATTAATAAAATAAAATACAGGCCCATTGCGTTGTCACCACCGGACTAATCACATTCCCAAGCCGCAGCGGAAGTGATCCTTAACGAGTACAACTTTACCGACCCGAGCGAGACGCAGTTGGTCCGCAGGGGAATTATCAGCATCAACTCTCATCCGTTCTACAAGTCAGTTTAACACGAACAATTTTAATAATCAGCTTAATTAAACGTTACTTAATTACCGTTTCCAAATTTGCAGCCCAAACACTCAAGACTACGACGTGGCCCTGCTCGAGCTGGACAAACCCGTCGAGATGCTCAACACTGAAGAGCCGATTGTGAAAGCCGTCTGCCTGCCAAAGCGCAACAGCTACGCTACGTACGCAGGAGATAAGGCTACGGTTATCGGATGGGGCGCTACGACTGAAGGCGGCGACCAAGCTGAGGTAATCCAACAAGTGGAAGTCCCAGTCATTGACAACGAGTCCTGCAACCAGCAAGTACGACAACAAGATAACTGGTAGAATGATATGCGGTGCTTATCCTGAAGGAGGGAAAGATTCTTGTCAGGGAGATTCTGGTGGTCCGTATATGAAAATGGAGGAGGATGGGAGGTGGACGGAGATTGGGGTTGTTTCTTGGGGGGAGGGGTGTGCGAGGGAGGGGAAGCCGGGGGTTTACGCTAGAGTTACAGGTAAAATTTTTAATTTGTGGTAAATTTGGTCATATGGTTTTGAGTGTTTTAATAAATTTAATTTTGATTTGCAGAGGTAAACGACTGGATTCGGATGACAGCAAGAAAGGGTGTTTGGTGTAACGGATACTAAGATTGATTGTGGTTGAAATAATTTAATAAATTTATTCATTTTGGTCTTTGGAGATTAGCGTGGGAAAATAAAAAATTTGAGTTACTAAAGTGGCGCTAACAATTTTAAATTATTTTTTCTACATTATTAATGATAAAGATGTAATGTAAACTCCAAAAGTAAATCAAATAACGAAATGGTTATAAAGGACAAAAACTTTCCAAAAAATCTTTCTTTCACAATGTTCCGAGTAGTAAACTTTAAAATCGCTCCAAAAACCTTCCCGATTCATCAATTACATCATAACGCTGCATCATCTTCTCTTCTCCAAAAACCCGTCTAAATTTCCTCATACCAAAACACTCAACCCATCTTTTTCTATTTACATTTCTGGTCCAATTACCTAATTACCATCCAAATCCAATCAGTTATACCAAAAACCTCCATTAGCTCTGCTTAATTACGCAATATCACCCTCACTTCAATGCCCCTCCAAAGGACAACCCTCACCAAAATCCCTATTTACATTTCTGGTCCAATTACCTAATTACCATCCAAATCCAATCAGTTATACCAAAAACCTCCATTAACTCTGCTTAATTACGCAATATCACCCTCACTTCAATGCCCCTCCAAAGGACAACCCTCACCAAAATCCCTCACGCTTTAAACCCGCTATACCTCTCCACAACACAAAAATCCAATCCACATCCTACTTGGGCTTGGTCTCACTCACTCCAACTCATCTTCTTGTCTCTCGTCCAAAAAAACTACAAAATCCACACAAAAAAAGGCGATTCTCCTTCCAAAACCACCTCAAGCGTTACGTTGCATCTTATATTCTCCTCGCTAAAAAAAATTCGCAGATCTCCCTCCCCAGATAATAATGCGATATGCCAACTGTCCAATGTATCTTGTTCCATCACGTACAGGTATATTCCAGCTCCTATTTCGCACGTACCATCATCATCATCGCCGTGACTTTGAAAACTAAATTCCTTGTCCTCCTCCTCTTCTCCACAACAATCTCATAAAAAATGAGCATAAATCACGCTCTTCTTACAACGCAGCCATGAAGTAACTCGCACTTTTTTTACCATCATTTTTTCACAAAAATATTTTCGTATAAGTAAATCGGTCCAAACTGGAAAAACGAATCAGTGCGGAACGAGCTCGACCGTGCAAACATGAATCCACTCTTCATTCTGGTAAGATCAACATCAAAATCTTTTTTGTCTTTTTCCTAGAATCATAATTTTTTTCTTCCACAGACGATAGGGCTATTAGCCATTTCGGTAGGAGCCACGAGCTGGGACGATGACGACGTTATCCTCCCGTCTACGACCTCCAAGGGCTACTCCCAGTTCTCCAGGATTCCCGATGAAGAGAAGCGGATTACTCCAGAGACTAGCACGAATTACGTGAGTCTCGTGAATGATCACACTAACGAAGACGCTCATCCTTCAGAGGGCAGTGTGGAGTCTACTACACCAGAAAGCAGCAGCTCCAGTGAGTCCGAGTCGAGTGAAGTCACTCCGGAAGGTTCGAAAATTAGAGTGGTCCAGCTAGGCAAGATCCCACTGACATACGAGATTATCCCGCTCATGAATTCTGAGGAGAAGAAGCATACTCCGTTTTTTCCAGAGGAGGAGACTGGAAGAATCGAGACGATAGAGTCTAGGGAGCCGGAGAATTCAGACGTTTCAGAACAGCACGAGATACAAGCTGCAACTGACCAGCGCCCGAGAACTCCACTAACCTACATGGTTCCCCCGAGACACGATTCTGAAGACTACTGGGGAAGGTACGGGACAAACGAAGAGGTCGACAATCACCCAGTGATCGAGAGACTGAACGATTTCCTGAAAACGAAAAGACATTCAGAGGAAATTCCACAAGAGCCGGAGGCATACACGACGCAGGATGATGTTTCGGTGGTGGCAACAACGGAGGAAGTAAGTGGGGAGTCGTCGACTTCAGCTCCAGTGGAGATCCCGACACCTTCAAGTAATCTGCTCCCTCCCCAGCCGTTTGACACCGACTTTACGCAGACTAGACCAATCTTCCGGTCATCCTACTACGATACTCCTTACTACCCAGACACTTCACTCCAACTCCAGCCACCGACTTCCTACGCTAATTACATGCGCCCACCCCAGCCAAGAGTGCTAAGAGTCCCAGAGCGTACCGGATACTACGACTACTCGAACTACAATACCCTCCCGTACTACTTTCAGCAACCACAAACCATCTCAGATACATTCTACGACGGCTCCGACCTAATCCGCAGCGGCACCTCCAACCCGTACTTTAGCATGCTCATGGCTTATCGGCAGCAGCAGTTGCAGTTGCAGACACTTCCGTTTTACAACCAGGGGCTGTATCGCTACGCACCATCTTATCCGTACGCAGACTACAGGTACGCTGGATTTTAGGTTAAAATTATTAGCAAAAGCAACATTTGTTATCGTTTTTATTAGTGTGAATGATTTAAATAAAGATTTTCGAAAGATAATAATCTCGAGTTGCCCCGTAGTTCATTTCGCATAACTGGCAGATGCTGAGACCACGCGATTGTCGAGTGATATGTTGAAGGTCATTGCAGAGCAGATTTATTCCACAAAAAAAACTCTGCTGGACTAGTCATCGTGTATGGAATCCATTTTCCAAGAAACGTGATCACACTCTCTGAATAACTCTTCCAACAAAGCAAATGAAACAACAAAAAAAACTCTGCGTCCCTTCCTAGAAAACCCGAGAATTGGTGCTAATTGATTTGCACGTACTATAGTATAATAAAGAAGCTGCTAATTGTGCTAATTAAAGATTCTTCAAAAATTCGTCAACAAACACGGAACTCTCAGGATTCTCCAGCAGTATGAAAATGAAAATCCGTTTAAATAGAACGCGCAGTCCTCGAAAAATAGTTAGTCTAATCCGAACATTAAGCATAATTCCTCGTCTGTCTTACAATCTCATCAACCATGAAGGTAATTAAACTATTCGTGTTTACAAATTAATTTTTTTTAAATAATCCGAATTTTCGAATTATAGCCAATCCTACTCATCGTATTACTTCTTGCCTTACTCGCCATCTGTACCGCCCAGTACTACAGAACAGGTAAAACCAAAAAAAACCTTCAAAACCAACTTGAATTTCATTACTAAATTTCCAATTTCCCTGCCAGGATACGACTACTGGCGCGGCGGCAGAGGCGGATATTACCAACCAGGCTGGGGCGGACGACCCTACTACAGACCCCCATTCGGAGGCTATGGATTCTACGGCCCACGTCCCGTTTACGGACGCCCTGTACTACTTGTAGGCTAAATAATTACGATTCTCCACAACAAATTAATTATTTACAAAATCTTTATTAAATTTCTACGTAATAAATCCTTACAACTAAAAAATCTTCTTAAAAACTCATTTCCCCACCTCCCCCTCAATACTCTTAACCTCCTCCTCCGGATAAACCGTAATATGCCCCTTCTCCAACTTTAACAACAAACTCCTCGTCCTTCTAATATCCTCATCAACAGAACTCTCCAACCCAACCGAAACCTCATCCTCCCTTATCGCCTGCAACGTCTCCAACTTTCCTCTCAAAAACGGCACTTTTTGTTCCTCCAACTCAGCCTTATACTCTGTCATCTTCTTATCCCGCATTTCATTACAGTAAATCGCCACCAGCACGTCGAGACTAGCTTTCCTCTCCAGCCGCATGTTCCTAATAAACGATTTAAACGAGTTTTTAATCCGAAATTAACAAAATAAACGACCATAAAAGTATCAGTATGCTCCACTCACTCTGGCTGCAACTTGTACATAACCCCCAGCACCTCAATAATCCACTCAAACCGCTTATAATCCTGATGCCGCATCTGATTCAACCATTTCTTCCGTTTCTGTATCAAAACGCGTACGTCATGCACCAACCGCCCGTCTTTCCAATTATCCGTCGTCCTAAAAAGCTCTTGAAAGTTCCGAATCTTCCACGTCGCCCAAGTCACTGTTTCAACAAACCAAAAATTAGTCATCACGCTCATTCATAACTCAACTTATTAATACCAATTTTAATACTCTTCAAACCTTTAAAATCCAACGACTCAACATCATATTTATGCCGCCTAGTCTTTGCCAGATAATCCTCCAAAATAACTCTCGTCCCATCCCCCCTCTTCCCAAACCCCACAGTAAACACCTTCCTCTGCTCATCCGGAAGCCTAAAAAACAAATTCAAATCCTCAAAATCAAATCCCAAATCCAACCCCAACTTCCTTCACCAAAACATCTTAAAATAAATAAAATATAACTGTCCCAAAAACTAACTTATCCAAAATCCCAGCAAACGGCCTATACTCCACCTTCAACCAATTCGGATCAACCTCTTCAAAAGTCCTCAAATCACACGATTTCCTCG
>JAHZND010000409.1:0-15080 GCA_027744115.1 Acrocyrtus sp. NNG-2020
TGTTATAGGATGTTATGGTATATGAATATTACTTGGTCGACAAGTTTCAACAGGATTGTTTAGGGAGAGGGGACGAAAAACGTTTGAAGATTGGAGGTTTTGTACAATATGGGAATGGCTATATGTGAATAAAATTGTGTTGGCAATTGCTGCCACGGGCCAAATCAAGGAGAAGGGGGACGAGAGAAAGATGCCAAGGAGGGGAGGTCGGAGGATTGTCGTTTCTAACTGTATAGGTACAAAAACAAAAATGCCGCTATGCATATACCCGTGAACTGAAATGAGCAAACTGTGATGCATCCCTAAAATCATAAGAGAGTGAAGGAAGACTACATAGCCGTATGTCCTAATCCTGACGTTTTGGCCAGGAATGCAGCAGAATTAAATTCTGAGAATTTTGAGTCGAAAGGGAAAGTACAAAACATAATCTCAGCTTTCAATGCGATCTTTCGACTTGATGGATGGTGATTGGTGAATCTGAAGCATTTTTCTAGTCACTAGGCTTTTATCGGAACCAAACCATAGCTGAATTCTAAAGAAAATTCTAAAGCATGAATCCTGATTGTAGAAAGGAAAGCACAGAATTAATTTTTGTATGTATCTTTAAATCCTAAAATAGCATGAAAGACGGACTACTGCTTGCCCATCCAAGAAATTATGAAAAACGTTACTGGTTCTTACATAAAAGAATTGTATATTTTTATATACATCTTAATTACATGATTTTATATCAAACCATAATCGATTATAGGATCAAGCTTCGCTCTATTCTCTCATGTGACCTGCGACAAACGTTTGCATCTTATAATACTTTACTGAAAAAACAGGCGAATAAATCCCTATGCTTGCATGTAAGCATACAAAGTTTACAAGCATATACGAGCTGGTTCCAGAATTGTCAGAGTTGCTGCGATAACAAAACCGTTACATGAGCTGAGCATAAACTTTTGTTATCACCTGTCACTTTTCAATATGATATTGTATGAAGTATGTTTTCTCCACTTAAAGGGGCATTTCATGGAAAAGGTTTTTCCCAATGACAATGAATGATTATTATGGCATTTCCTAGGTTGATTATGCAATATCTATAATAGTGTTAATCTTGAATATAAATGGTATATGATGACAAGCAAAAAGCAGCCATATTTACTGATCAGTAATTAATTCCAGCTTTCAGCCACTTTACACAACATTCTGGAATATTTGGAAATTGAAATGTTTCGAAAGTTTTTAGTTCTAGCTGCTTTAGCAGCGGCGGCTCTAGCATTTGTGGTGCCACAGGAGGATGACGTAGTTCATTACAATGGGTACTTGACAAAATAGTCCTTTTCGTGAAGTGGTGAAATTATTTAATAAAATAACTTTTAGCATTCATTAATTTAAAAACTTAATCCTCAGGTATCGTGTCATCCGAGCCATTCCGGAGACACAGGCCCAGTTCGATGCACTGTTTAACCTTTCTGAAGAAGGAAAGTATGATTTCTGGCAGGATCCTCGTCCTGGAAGCTTTGCTGACGTGATGGTGTCCCCTGCTCAGTACCAGGAAGTAGTCGATTACCTGATTGCTTCTGAAATTTCTTTCACTGTAGTCATCGAAGATGTGGAAGAAATTTTGCATAAAGAGCGGGAGCTGCTAAGGTCTCCTCAGAGAAAGCAAGATATGGACTGGGAGAATTACCACACATGGGAGGAAGTGAATGCATGGCTAACCAATTTAGTTTCTGCAGATAACGGCAACCTCATCACGTCTGAAAAGTACGGAACAAGCTTTGAAGGAAGGGATCTTCACGTGTACAAAGTATCCACTGGACCCGGTGTGAATGGAACAAGGAAGCCAGCCTTCTGGATTGACGCCACAATCCATGCCAGGGAGCATATTACAACTGGAGTCATCACTTACATCATAAATCAGCTTGTGACCAACTCCAGCAACTACCAAGACATTCTCCAAAATGTGGATTTTTACTTCGCCCCATTCATCAATCCAGACGGATACGTTTTCACTTTCACCACAGACCGAATGTTCAGGAGGACTCGATCCAACTGGACAAATGCTACTTGCGTAGGAGTTGATGCGAACAGAAACTTCGGATTTCAGTTTGGAGGGCCTGGAAGCAGCAGCAGCCCTTGCTCCGAAACGTACCGAGGGCCAAACGCCTACTCAGAGCCTGAGACGAGAGCTATGCGAGACTGGATTGTGGGAAAAACGCAAGAGGTGAACTGGCAGGCTTTTATCACCTTACATAGCTACAGCCAGCTGTGGATGACGCCATATGGCTACACAGAAGTGCCGCCAGAGGACTATGCTGAACTGAAGCTGCTTGGAGATCAAGCTGTAGCATCTTTAACTTCCCACTTTAACACGACCTACACCGTGGGAAATGCTGGATACATTCTTTGTAAGAAGTGACTCTTACTAGAAAGAAATAGCTTACCAAGAAATATACCTATGCATACCTACTCGAATAAGTAAAAGTCTGGTAATTTACCTAACTCAATTTTGCTTAGACCTGTCATCGGGCTCAAGCCGAGACTGGGCTAAAGGTGAGGGAGGCTTCAAATGGGTATACACTCCAGGTAAAAATGTCGCATTTAGAAATTTCCCTATCTTTCATGACCTTACCATCTACCGCCCACCACCCCAAATTCAAATATCTAATTTTACTCATTTTAAATTTTCAGACCAAATTTTTGACACCAGTGTTGAGACCTGGTCCGGAATCCAAGTTGTCGCCAGAAAGCTCTTCAATTAAAAAAATCTAAAAATTAATCTGTTGTAAACTTGAATAAAAACTTTTTAAGATTGGCTCCCCCATCATACCACACGCCTCACGTCACGCCTCAAAAATTGATTGACATTTTCCCATCGGCTGACCACAACCACTTTAAGTGAAAATTGTCCGGCATTTTTTTACATGGCATGACGCAACTTGACTCTAAACTTCTAACAGTCCATGATAACATTAATCTCAACCTGAAAGCAAACAGTGTATACAAAAAAGTAAAAAAAAAGTGATAACGCTATATTCCCCTCACCTTTCTGACTTTCTACTTTCATAACCCAACTCAATTTTCATTTTTCATCATGCAATTGCATCACATCCTCAGCTACTCCTCATCCAATTTAGAATCAAGATCATCATAGAGCACCCGAGTTGTAAGATCAGGCGTTATATAAATAAACATTTTTTGTTGTCAATAATAGGCTTTCCCAACCCGTGCCATCTCACACACTCCCCACCAGCCAATGGTTGCCGATTGGTTTGGTCCACCACGCACACTTGACACTTTTCAGATAGTGATCACGCACGCTGAGAATGATTAGCTTGCATTTTTCACTCCCAAGTTTGTTTTGATTTTGTTTGCTCTTATCTGTGACCGAAAGCTGGGCTATCAGATCAGACTCGATACTATGTAGACCTAAGTAGTAGTAGGTAAGCTACTTATGTAAACTTTGTCAGTAAAAATACTTCTCGATGATTGATATGTTGCAGTCTGCCAAAATCATACATTCTTCCCACCAGTCTCTCGTTTAATTGACTTAATGCAATATGAATGTAATCTGAATTCCCATACATAAAATTAATTCCCTTATAAGAATTCCAAATCCCAAAAATGCTCATACAAATGCTGGAACTCCAGCAGCGTGCTCCGTCCCTGATTTCAACCGATCATACCACCAAAACGCGTAATTACCCATTTTTCCCATTAAAAAACTTCACATTTCTTAAAAGTAGTTTCTTCATTCTGTTACTCACCCAAACTACAAAGTAGAGCGCTACAATGTTATTAAAATTGCAGCAGTGGTCATACGATTCAACTTTAATATTCAACATTGAGAAAAAGTGGTCACCCCATACTTTACGGCCAGCAGCACACAGTCAATCAAAATCAGAGCCAGAGTTGGTGTTGGAGCTGAGAGGAGACTACACGAGCAAAAATTAAGCTTGCAGAACTATGTAATTTTTTATAGCACGGAATGGTTATATATATTATGCATCTTTTTTTGAAAAGTAAGTAAATATCATATTGCCTACTTGTTGATGTCACTTGCGAGAAGTAGCATGATACGTACATGAGCAATTTCAGTTTCAGCACGTACAGGAACTGAAGTGAAGGCTGCGAAATGTAAAAAAAAGAGTAGCAGCACAACTACAGCAAAGCAATAAAAGCGAAATGGTCTCATTGTCATTATATTATTGTTTATTGATAAATCCTCAAGTTTACAAAAAATAGAGATTGACAGTGTCAACACCAGTTATTGTAGCAGATGCAAATCCGTTTTTTGTACTTTGGACGCATATCATATGATGTGGTCTGTGTCTCTGCGAAAAAAATCATTTTAGTATTAAAATGCTATTTCAGCCTAATTTTTGCTTTGTAGTCGCAGTTCGGTATGATCACAGCCATGTCATATAATTTCGCATTTCCCATTCTGTTCCGTGTATATGAGAATAAGCTCAGTCGACCGAAGCGACCTTCTCTTATGAGTTTAATGATTTTTATTCCGCCTACCAAACCCAAACTCTTTTCCTACTTTTATGCCATGTCTGCCCCTGGCCCTACTACTGGAATGTATTAGAATGCTCACATATAAGAAGCAGAGAGTGAGTGCATGAGTTCATATCAGAAGTTAACTATTTGATGAGAACATCGTACGATGATTTGCAAATAATATAGGAGTAGATCAGTGCAAAAAAAACGCTGCAAATAACAAACCAAACCAGATATAGCAAAAAAAATAGTGGAAGCGAGTGCACTGGCGGATTCGATCACCTTCTTGTTTGTAGGTATGTAACTCGAGCCATATTTATAGATACGGAGACGCTGCTGCTTGTGTTGCACTAGCAAGGTAATGAATTTTATTAGCTGTTAGCTTATCGTGGAATGAAATCCTAAGAAAAGATGTTTTTCTTCCATTCTCTTTCCAAATCATAATATCACCTGATGGCACGCTGCGGCAGCTGCTGTTCACGTGCAAAATGCTGTAGCTGTGCATATTATTGAGTTGAGCTAGCAGCAAGAAGTAGTAAGAGCTTCTATATTTTTGCACTAAAAATGTTATTGCACTTGTAGTTGGGTTTAGGATGTATGAAAGAGTTGATGTGGCTGGGAGTAGTGGGGGTCGTAGTCGTAGCATTAAATTTTTTTGTTTTCAAGCGAAATGCGAATTGCGCTCGCGAAGCGCCAGCGGTACGTTGAAGTGACGTCATTTTTGGCGATATACGTTAAACGAATGACGCTTACAACCTGCTGAATTCTATGAAATTTTAGTGTTGCTGCTGCTACTGCTTGTGCGAAAATTGTAGTGATGGGGCTGACTCACAACGCCAGTTTCATACCTTCGGCTTACGCTGTTTGGTTAGCCTGTTTGAATTGCGAAATTATAGAAATTTGCTTGCCTGGTATTGATAGCAGTTGTTGTGGGTGGACTAAATACTATTTGCATAGACTAAATGCGGATACGTTCGTGGAAACTTCTACGTCATAGTTAGGCAGATCACTAGTTGATAAGTGTGTCCAGCCGAGCCAGACTCTGGAGAACTGGGACAACAGAAAATATCGTACCATACAAGGACGCAAGGCTAGAAAAAAAAGGCTAAATAGAGAAAACTTGGTAAGTAATGAAAGTTATTACATCACATCTTGCAGCATCCTTTTGCACCTGTTCATAGACGTAGAAAATGGCTTACTTAATTATGATTAGTTATGGAACGGTTTTAACCTTATCGCGTAATTTTTTATCATTATCAGCATTTTAAAGTAGGCATATGTGGAATTGTGGATCATCCTACCATACTTCATTTTAAAGTGAAAAATTTTCTGGGTTGAACTTGAGCGAGAAACAAACGTTTTCAGAAAGAGACGCTGACACGTGTCAGCCAAGGGGAAAGTAAAAATGCTCAATAACGCTGCGCAGAAACATTTTCTGGGTTGAACTTGAGCGAGAAACAAACGTTTTCAGAAAGAGACGCTGACACGTGTCAGCCAAGGGGAAAGTAAAAATGCTCAATAACGCTGCGCGCTTAGAGACTCCAATTTCAACTCTTTTATTCCCTTTGCTTTGTGCACATAAAAGTAGGTATCCAGCTGCAGAGCTGCAGTAGGTACTGTATTATGACTGCAGATGTTGAAGCTAGCAGGTGAAAAAGTAAAGTCCATTCCACCAAAAAGGTGTGCTTTTTTTCAGCAGCATAACATAATACACTAAGAATTCTGATAGAAATTCAAAAACTGTTTTTGTGTCTTGGGTTGCTACTTGCCAAGTGCTCATCTTTTATGCGTATGGAACGGATGGAGTTGCATCAGACAGCAAAATGCTCTTCCGTTCGAGTCCGGATGCGTAGTAACTATGCGTAAGAAGTTGCAGAGAGGAGGGGAATGCACAATTTCTGTGTTCTCATAACACGTAAATAGAATACTGCGTAAGGACATGACATGCTAAAGTTGATATCGCTGTATCGAATGCACTTTCTGGAATTTTCAGAATGAGTACATTATGTTGTGGATATTGGGTGTTGGGGTGGTGGTTTCCTGCCCAAGAAGTAAGTACTTAAAGTCACAACTCAGAAGCTGCAAACGTTTTTAATGAGGTGGGTGACTAATGTGAAAGATGTTGTGTTGCTTATCGCTAAGAACAATGAAGAATTCTGAAAATTTTCTAAAATACCTACTCATGGTTAAAGTTCACAATGGCTTAAGTTTATTCTGTTTATGCGTTGCATCTTGCATCATTCTTAAGTACTCGCATAAAATGAGATATGCGTCAGCGCCAACATATAAGTAATCCTTATAATGGCTATATTCCATTATATCTTCTATGACCCTCTTTTAGTCGATATTTCTGAAAACGTTTATGGACATTATTTCGACATCAACACATAATAACTAAACCAACTGGCAAAACAAAGCAGTAAAATCATGAAAGTCGTAGTTTTATGATATTATTTTTGAACTGACTAATATACTGACTGACTATATTTTCAGGCTGCTTTGTGCTTTCACAATAGATGTTTGATGTTTCACGTGACTGTGACGAAAAATACAAATTCCAAGTTCCAACCTCATCCTGTACATAAACTCAAGAAGTATTGATTTTAGCCTGTCCACGGAATTACCTAGTGATATCCTTAAACTCTATCTCAATTTATGCTTCTCCAATAACGTATCGATTAATTATCAGGGTCATGCAACTATCACTTAATGTTAGTAAGACTGGCAATTTGCCACTATAGTTATTTATGGCACCATTTTTTCGAGTCATTAGGCCGAGCATTATAAGTTTAGGTATATATGTTATGTCTGTGTGCATTAGTACCTTCCAATCATTCTATCTCAAATACAAATATGAGCTTAAACTTTAAACGTAAAATAATCACACGTTACTGCCAAAATGATACCAAAACGTTGCAGTTGGCAATGAATGTGGCACTACTCGAGGAAGGAAATACATTTTGATAAACTTTGAGTGATTTTCCAAGAACTTCCAAGTTTGGACTTGTCACGTTCATGAGTTTCGTTACATCAACATCAGCCAACCAAACCACATCATTACACGCTGGCTCAGCCAAAGAATGTTCTTTGAGTTTATTGGAAGCACGTGGATATAATTTGCTCCATGATTCGTTGTTTCCTGCTAAATGGGTGGAGAACTGGACTTTGATAAGTGAAAAGACTGACAGAGGGAGGGGTTCCAACTTCTTGAAATGGGAGGAGTTGCTTTTCCTAATTATTCTAGCGATAGCGTTTGCAAAAATCGACAGTTTGTCATACTATTGGAACCGATTTGGAAATGGAAAGTTAAAAACGCAAAAATGGTACTGAGCGTGTAATTAAGCATTAATAGCGTCGCGTCGCCATCAGGATATATTTATTCATCGTGATATCATATCCAAAAACGTTGGCATTCCTTAAATACAATAGCTTCAGCTTGAATGCATAACCTATACGAAAATACAAATTACTCAAACCAAGTTAAACATAGACATAAATTCCAGACAGAGGCTCTCTTTACCCGAATTTACCAGATTGTCAAGAGCCATTTCAATTGCATCACCTTCTAAAATTTCCAGGTACCCTTCAACACAACTGAGGAAGCTACGAGA
This sequence comes from Acrocyrtus sp. NNG-2020, assembly GCA_027744115.1. Taxonomy (NCBI): domain Eukaryota; kingdom Metazoa; phylum Arthropoda; class Collembola; order Entomobryomorpha; family Entomobryidae; genus Acrocyrtus; species Acrocyrtus sp. NNG-2020. The sequence goes on from JAHZND010000409.1 coordinate 8,106, forward strand.
ACGGTCCAGTGGACTTTAGACTAATTGAAAGGTATGCAGCTAAGGGTAGCGGTAAAGATAAATTCCCAAGTGACGTTTCTAAAAAAGTACCTATGAATGGAAAGTGGCGCATTCCTATACACATCTGTAAAAAAAGGGTCGGATGTCGGGTTCCATTGTAATACCTTTTTTTACCTAAAGTCTGTTAAAAAGGGTCCAATGAAGTAGCATGTGGTTTTGACAGGCGGAGCACCCGCTCCTATTTCTTTTAAGTTTGAATGAAAATGAACAATGAATGGAAGAGTAACCGCATTTCTGAAACGTGTAATGCAACAATTGCAGCTAAATACTATGCGACTATCTGATTTCAAAAGAATTTCTACGTTTCAAATAGAACAGAAAAACAATCGGGTAGTGTAGCGCTCAGATACATTGTTAGAAGCTTAGGCTATAGCTTGAGTTGAGATTTTTGTTTTCTACTTTTCTAGTACCTTTTTGTTTTTTCTCTTCACGTACACCTTATACAAATTTATTAATAGATCTGAAGCCGAAGCCAACTACGTTGCATTATTACAAGCTCGCCATTCACATTCACCATCATCATCTTACCTGTGTGATTTGTGCATGTACATAAAGTACCTACACAATGCACATTATTATTATACATTCCTGAAAAAAGCGTACGCTGCAGACGGCACGTTCCCCATTCCCTTTGCAATCTCTCTCTTTTTCTCTTACCTTTCTTTCTCTCCGTAGTAAAAAGATAAAAAATTAACTGCATTTAATAATTTTTTACGTATGTTACGCTGTGGTGGTATGTCTATCAAGTAAAGTAGACTATTTACAGGATGAACTTGTGTTTAAAATGCGTTTTATTGTCGGGAACAGAAAGTACCGCAAGCCCTACTGAAATACTTTTTTACGCTCATTTTGTCGCTTTTAAGTGCTAAATTGCAAGGGTCTCTCATTTTACTCGAGGAAAAAAATCGCACAGCCGTTCCTTCAGGAAAATAGGTAACTTTCAAAAGATGAAGATGTGCATGCACTATGCAGTGTTTGTAAAAAAAAGGACGAAAATGCCACTTGCTACTCTATAATCTGCTCACTCATACATCTATTTTTGTATAAAAACATGACGGATTTTTATCCGCATGACAAGTTGATGAGAAGAAGGAAGTTTTTTTGTACTGTGCCACATGAAAATGACTTCTTTAATTTTTACACAAAAAAGCCCTTTTATGTGGTGCATCTGCTTCTCAGCGGTATCAAGTACCGCTCCAAATACTGCCATTTTGCCAAAAAGAAGAGATGATAAAATGACACATTTTCTAAAAAGAAGATTATAATGAGAATGCCCTTTTCTATTTTGAGAGTTGGCTGTTGGCTGAAGCATTTTTTTGGGTGCAGGGAAAATTACTCAAAAATACGACTTCTCATTTACATTTAAATTTACACGAGCAAAAAATCCCGTAAAAGTGCACTACTACTGCGTAGTAAAATGTGTCTACGTGAACGCAGACATGCACCAAATCAACCTACGTGGATAGCATCACGCTTATCGTTTCGCAAAATAATAGCCTTCAAAAATCTAAATCTATTATGCAATGCACTTTTATGCAACCTGCTGCAGTGAGATTATCTCTGCAAAAGCTTTTGTAGTTTTGCTCACCTGAATACAATAAAGAACGGTGCAAAATTTTACAGACTGACTGACTACTGCTTAACCATTTACAAGAGGTGAGGAGGGGAATAGGTGATACGGAACATTTACTCGGGAGAAAACCCTTCAATGACTTAAATAATAATATTATAAATTTGCATGCGCCAAAACAGATATTTTGAAGAGATCAAAAATACCAGGGAGAAGAAATCTACGAAGTACCAACTACCAAGTATAATTTGCAATTAAAGCTGTGAGAGACTGCCAAATAAGCAGCAGGCAGCAGGTAATAAACACAAGAGCGATATGAAACGGGAAACGTCATCTTGAGTCGAGCAATTTTCGCACGTTGTGTTGCGAGGTGCCTCTCGCAAAAAAAAGTAATATTGTAACGTAGCCTTACGCATCAACACAAAATCATCCTATTATTGCATACGTAACGTAGGTAACCCACGAAAAAAAATACTGTACGTTCTCTGAAATGAATAGACAAGAAAATTTTTCTGCTGCTATCTATATCATGTGAATTGAGTCGGCGCTACGATAAACGGCTTGGGTACGTTTATACGTTTTTGTTGAGTTACGTTTGCAACACAAGAACCGAAAATAAGGCTGGCAGCCTTGGCTTGACTACATATATCAAAGTTGTATATACAGCAACGATGTGTGGGTATTACTATTGCAGTGGCATGTCATGAGCTTGTTTCGTTCAGATTAACTCTATTTCTACAAAAGCGTGAGGTGATCGAGGGAAGCTTCATCAGTCTGTGTCTTGTGTACATAGTTCGCGGTCGCAGTACTAAGCAGTGGCCGAAGTTCCTACTTGAATAATATTATCTGAAAAATATCTGCATGTAGTTATCTGAAAAACGCAGCAGTAGCAAGTACACATAGGGAACAAAGGTGAAGACAAAGTAGAAGCTAAAAAAAATTGGTGGTATGCTGATATAAAAAAAATAAATTGTAATTGTACAACTTTCACATATACATGTTCAAAATGAAGCTGTAACAGTGTAAAAGAGTGTGAATGCCGAGTGCATTTTGATTTGGTGACAGAAAAAATCTCACGCTTAATTTCTTGGTAATTTAATAATTTATGCAGATCGACATCGACAATCAGAAATAAGAGCATTTCGATTGTGTGTGAAAAAAAGGACCAAGAGGTGGGACACTTGTTGTGAAACTATTTATTCAAAGGACGTTAATTGGACAAAATCTTTAAAAAAAAGTTGAAGCTATTGAAAGTTCTGAAATATTTGGAGTAGGGTCTCAATACTCCCCAACTGACTAAAATATTCATCAGGAGAAGCTGAACTCCGAAGGGAAACGAATATAGATTAGGAGACGGGAACGCTACTGCGAAAAACGAAAACGTTTGTGAGAGGAAGGAGAGGTCAAAGTGATTTGTGATTCCGTCCCTCTAAATTTGACTACCTTATTTCCTATTTCCTGTACGACAAGTAGCTGAGAAGATATCGATTTTTCATATTTTTCTCCCAAAAAAGCAAGATAAAAACATTTAAGTGAACGTCTAATTAGACCGTTGTGATAACGAATTAAGCATTCAGGTAGAAACGTTAACCAGAACCAGTGTTGTGGTCGATTCCAATCGCTGCTACAAAGATCTCAAAGGTCTCTCGCTCAATAACATTTAGGAGTTCGACGGGAGCGATCAGACTTTCGGAGCCAGGGGAAAAAGTGACGGAAAAAAGACTTCAACTTAGCTAATAGCTAACAGACAACAGCATTCTAGCTAGTGAAAATAGTGAAACGGTAAATTACTTGTAATTACTCTGATTTTTTAAACAAAGCAATTTAGTAGCATGTAGTAAAGTTCTGATTATGTAAGTCTCTGTGTCAGTAGTTCTAGTTCTTTGTAATTATTTAATTTTTTTCTGACTACGGCTCGATAAGCGCGCATTTTTTACGTACGCAACATTGTTATATAAATTTTCTTTACGAGCAGAGCAGACTTTAATCAGTGAGCAGATCACATAAACAGTTTTTGCAGAAGAGTTAGTAATTCGAACTGAAAAAAGGCCGGCATAATCGGGAGGAGAAGAGGGAGTAAGGCATGAAAGGGTAGAGAAACGGTACGTGCAAAAAGGGAGCGATATAATAAAGTGCCTACTGCACCTGTGCATGAGTGATCAATGCACATTACGTATTATCATTTAGAAAATGTAAATAAAATATGAGCTGCTCATTCACTGCTCACTGCCGCTGCCGCAGTATATAAGCATTGTTGGCGAAGTGGTTACTGTATTGTTGCACTTGATTGTTGAGAGCTCGAGTTGAGCGGTGAACGAGGCCTTGGTCTGTATAGTAGTACAGTGTACCGTACAGCATCCTGTAATGTAACCTGATTTTCTCAAAAAGACAACTGCATGAAGCCATATATGAATGGAGGAGGAGAGGAGAGGCAAAGATAACGTTAGTTGAAATGGTGTCTAGAGGTGATGATGATGCTGGTGATGGGATTATTGTTGTGCGTAGCTGTTTATAAGGCCATAATAGTATAATATATTAGTAAAGTAACAGGATTAAAACTGTTTCAAGATGAACTAGCAGCACACTTTTTTTCATGCTCATCATATAATGAATACACATTACAGTTGACTTTTATTCACTCGATTTTAGGGATGAGAAGAAAAAATGCTGGGTAACATGATTTTAATAGTAGTGTGATTTTTTGTGATCCTCAACAGACAGACGAAATGAAGGACAACAGTAAACCGGCAGGGAAAGTCGCCCTTGTGGACGCAAAACCGATCTCAATCCCAATGATATCTTCTACTACGGGGACAAGCGGTTCCTCGATTGGGTCTGGAAGGACGACGCCTGCAGTATCACAAGCTACATTGGCTGCGGCCATTAAGTCTATTTCAAGGTCTCAGGTTGCTGTACGCCCCGGCATGATTTCGAGGGGAACTCAGACTGGAGCAGATAACATGCCAGAAGATCTTCAGGAGAAGAGAAGACTGATCAGGAAGCAATTGGCAGTATTACTCCATGCCGTATTGTGTCGTGTTCGGGATGAATTGATAGGGAATACGGGGGAGAATGCTAGAGAGGTAAGGAAATTAATGGCACATCCGAGTTTTAAGCCGTATCCATATGTTCGGAGCAAAAGAGTTAATTTTTCTTTTTCACGTCCTAAATTCCAGTGCCCTACTGCTTTCTGTGGGCTCATGAAGACGGTATTAACCCACCTCAGGACTTGTGAAGATCGTCAAAACTGTGCTCACCCACACTGCCTCTCATCTCGACAGATCCTCAGTCACTGGAAAGCTTGTACTCAGCCAAACTGTCCAGTTTGCAGTTCCTTACGGAGAGTTGTTCCTGCGTATTTGGATGCAGTTGTTTCCAATCCCAGATGGAGAGACGAGATCATGACTCGATTTCACTGGCTAATTACTTTTATCGGCCCGATTACAATGCGGCCTACTGCTCCAGCGGTAGCTCTTCAACGTGCAGAACAGCAACACGCGGAAATGGACGAGGCGGAAGAAAGGAGTCACACGAAAGATGCGGAAGAATAGTAATAAAAGTCAAACTGCGTAAAACGTGAAAAACGCTGCTACTCAAGCCAAAGCAAAAATTCACAATTGACAATTGTTGTGTGTAGTGGCTCATTTGATATCTCTTTTCTTGGACGATAAATAATTAGTTAGTTGTTGTTTATGACATGATTATTAAATTTACATTAGGCTACTGTTTGCAAAAGTATGATGTGTGTGTGTGTGCTGCTGATTTGCAAGATAACTTGCAAAATATTTTCAGTATCTCGTATTTCCTTTTTTGTTATTACTGTACTTGGTAAACAGTCTGTAAATTAAGTAAAAGTACGAATTAAAAGTTGCTATTAATTAGTCGTGGTGTGGGTGGGGTGTGATTGTGAGAATGGATGAAATTGTATAGTAGCAAGTAGCAAGTNTTCCCTTTTTGTTATTACTGTACTTGGTAAACAGTCTGTAAATTAAGTAAAAGTACGAATTAAAAGTTGCTATTAATTAGTCGTGGTGTGGGTGGGGTGTGATTGTGAGAATGGATGAAATTGTATAGTAGCAAGTAGCAAGTTTTGAAAATGTCATTGATAAACGAGCAATTCAGTATGCATTCATTGTATACTTATACGAAAATATGTTGTGTACACATTTCTGTACTCATTATTCCTAAAAACCAAACTTATTATGCAATGCGACAAACGAAAAGCGACATTTCGTTTCACATTTAATAAACTGTTACTGTTGAAATCCTACGGTACAATATTTGTATGACCGTATTTATTATCAAATCAATATATTTTGCGTTTTCAAATAAAAAATGACAAAAAATGATAAACATTAATATAAAATTTTGCTGATCTTTTAAAATTTAACCAACCTCTGCAGAACATTTTAATAAGAGAATCGATAAATAACTTTCAATCGAATCTTATCACGTCGACGCGACATCATCCTGTTTCCTGTTCAGCTCATTTCCAACGTTTTCTCGATCAAGTAATCTCGACGATGACCGTCATTTTTCTCGAAAGCTTCAGAGCTGGCATAGCGAGCGTCACAGATGAACAAAGACAGAGGAAACGTTCAATGGGAACTATAAGTCATCCATGCATGTACAAGATGTTTCATCATAGAGAACAAATAACAAGGCGGTGAATTCAAAAAGAGAAAAAAGAATAGTGTTGATTCCGTAGGCAGATGAAGCTTAGGCTTTCCTTCTGAACAGGACAACACAGTTTTGTTGACAGTAAGGAGATTCAGCTTTTTCAACAGAAAAGTGTTTTGTCGCTGAAACTGTCTTCGACTCAGCAGCAGAAATCAGCTACACTCCAATTTCACAAGTGCAATTTAGCTTCAGATACAAGTTACGTATGCATACTCCCACTATAGAACGGGGCAAAGGGAGACGGGCGCATGCGTATAGTCGGTACACAGCAGCGAGCGCAGTTAGCTGTCGTGAAAGAGGCTGCCTGAGCAACACTTCTTTCGCGATCTGTGCTTGGAAGTGGTAGTGCTGCGGTCTGTAGACAACAAAAGTTGGACACACTTGCTGCTGTTAGAAAAGCTGAATCTGCTTATTAGTGTTTTAACAAATTGACTTTGGTTTTGAAGGTAAGTAGAAGTATTATTAGAGACGATTAGAGTCTTCGACACTTGCCAACTGTGGTCAAAAACTGTTGCGAACAGAGCTCCTCACCGCACTTCGCAGCTCAGTACACACAAGAAGTGTGGCCCAGTCAGCCTCTTTCACGACAGCTAGCTGCAGCTCAGCAGCGTATTTGATATACGCACGCGCGAGTCTCCTTTTGCCCCACCCGCCACTGGAGTATG